>BSXT01000412.1:0-19828 GCA_030267785.1 Phytophthora fragariaefolia | reverse complement strand
CTCTTCAGGAACATAAGATCTAAACAGTGCAGAATCTTCTAAGTCCCAACCAAGCGTACACTCTCCGGTAAGTCCCTGCGTGGGCTGGATTATGTCTGCCGTCAGCACCCGAGAGGCATAGCTTGTAGGGTGTTGACAGGTAGCGCCAAGAGGAAGTCGGCCCGGGGCAGGGCAATCTCGCCGAGTGCGCAAGGACAAGTCTCGCTCAGACAGCGAGCCGCCCCCCCCCCCGTCAGCCGGGGTGCCGTAACTCTTCTAGCCGAGTAGCCGTTGCTCTCGGTGACCCGTAAAAGCGCTCGCGCGCCGCCGTCCATCCTTTGGTGGAGGGCACGGGGTCAAGGCGGAAGTCAGTGAGCTCAGCTGGCTTCCCAAGGTTTCGACTGGCTTGGTTGCCTGGTCTCGGCGGGAGCCGCCAATACTGTCCCGGAACGGCCGAACCGCTAGAGGACCCCTAGCACAGGCCGATAAGCGCCGACTTGCTCGGCGGTTGTTGTGTCTGTGGGAGGACTAACTTGTGCGTTCTACTACACCACACGAATCAGACCACTGCTAAATCTTCTCAAGGTGACAGGCCCTAAGTACGTGGAGGTAGGGCGAAATGTGGCTCTAGACGAAGCGAGCATCGCGTGTAGATCAAAATACGGCAAGCCCCTCATTGTGGACAACCCTATGAAGCCTACTGGAAAGTATCATTTCCGCATCTGCATGCTTTGCTGCTCGACGACATGGATATCGTTGAACTTTCGACTTCACTGTCAGAGCGACATAACGGAGCGGTTAGTAGGTGTGACGACACAAGCAGAAGCGCAAGCCCTGAGCGATGAACTAGCCGTGTCGTCGTCAATACGACAGTGTGTGCTGGAAGTAGTCCGACCACTGTACGGCACAGGTCGCATTGTCAACTCCGATAACTACTACACCTCTGTGCAACTACTTGACGCATTGCGGCTAAAAGGCCTATATGGACGGGGAACAGTGAGAAAGTCTAGTGCACACTTTCCGAGACACGTCGTGCTCGAGAAGAAGGATTGCGCTCGCGGAACCTCTCGACAAGGTGTTTCTGCTGATCGCAACACTGTGGCAGCCTCTCGGTACGACAGCTCTATCGTTACCGTGATATCCAATGCAGACGCATCAACTGTGACAACTGTAGAACGTCAAGTCCGCTCCGAAAGGCGAGACTTCAACGCCCCGACGTGTGTGAAAGCGTATAACGCGAACATGCAGGGTGTCGATAGGCTCGTCCAGGTTCGAGGGAGGTTCTCGTTAGCGAACGGACATTCGTTCAAGAAGTGGTTAAAAAAACTGGGCGTAGCGCTCGTGGATGTCGCGCGCTCTAATGCGTACTTCACACGCAAGTTGGCGCTCGGACCCAACAATGACCGCGACTCTCTTCGTGATTTCATCATTCAATTGAGCTCGGAATTTCTGTCTGGAAAGTGGAAAGAGGCGCCAAGGGAGCGAATTATGTTTTACACAGACGTAAATTCGCTGGATGCACCGGCGTCAGTTGCCGAAGATATGTCACCATCAAGTGCAGTGTGGGTTGCGGGTAGGCGCGATGCCGACGGAGGTGTTAGTAGCCCTCAGAAGCGCTGTTCTGCGGTTGCCTCAAAGCAACTTTATCCGGAGTCCAATCAGAAGAGGCGGCAATGTGTGGTATGTAGGTGGGAGGACCGATATGCGACAGAGGTGACCGACTTCTGCGTTCTCCACAGAGGGTGTTTATGTCAGAACGTATTCGAGACCAGCGAGTCGTATATGTGTCCTAAGCAGACTTGGACATGTTGGGAAAAATACCATCAGTATTAACTACCACGAAAGCTTTCCTCGAGCAAGGGCAAAGTGCGTACCAGCTCACAGCTGTACAAGCTGAAGCATGCCACTACAAACCAACGCAATGAAAGTCATGGACGAGAAACAGCGCAAAGAATCCGTCCAAGTGTTGCGCGTTCGATCAACTTGTAGTTAGCATGTGTGAATATATATAGAAGTTTGTATGAAAATTGTCCAGTGTTTCAAGACAACAAAGTGTGTATTTAGCTTGATTTCACTATAGAAATTGCCATATAGTTCAAGCTTGAAAGGAGCGATAGAAGTACGCACGATGTAGCACGAACTTCCAGCTACAGATAACATCAGCTTCTTTAAAGAGCTCAAAGGAAGAACAAAACTCGGCGAAGCAAGGCTCGCGGTGGCGTGGGCAAATGGGAGCTGTACAGACGACGAGGCGCACTTTAGCCAGCTCGCTGAGCTCACGCTTCACGAATTCGACCGTCACAGCCTCGAACAAAATGTTGTTCCAAAAGATGATTGTTGCTTGTGCGTATGGATCAATGCGCGAGAAGCGAAGACCAGTGATGTCGCTGCGCATGAACTTGGTTTGTTCGCGAAGGCGTTCGCCGTACGGACTCCTGGCAATCATATCCACGCCAAGGTCTTGTACATCATCACGAATATCAATACCGATTGCTTTTGAGACCTTGGTCGCGAGCGCAACCTGTACGACGACATTGCCTAGGCCAGATCCAAAGTCAAAGAAGACGTCATGTGCGGTAATACCGCCCAGTTCTCGCAATAGTGTTGTCACACCCGGCGGTAGCACTTCACCGACGTTTAGATGAGGGCTGCCACTAGAACAGGCAACCGCAGCGCGTGAAACATGAGCGAAAATGGACATAATAGCACGCTCTGCACTCGCAGATGACAGTACTGACGTTTCTGGT
The DNA here is from genome assembly GCA_030267785.1 of Phytophthora fragariaefolia. Taxonomy (NCBI): domain Eukaryota; phylum Oomycota; class Peronosporomycetes; order Peronosporales; family Peronosporaceae; genus Phytophthora; species Phytophthora fragariaefolia. Next base: position 17,102 of record BSXT01000412.1, on the reverse strand, counting down.
TCTGATGCAGGTGTTGCTGCTGCACATCTTGCCGTTGCTTCTGGAGGCCGTGACCGAAGCGCTACTCGTTCGTGGCGACCTTCAAGAGGCGTCGCCGCCACGTGACCAGCTTCGAGTGGTTCTGGAGGTGCAGCAAGGCTCCGAAGTTGCCGCGTGACAGCAAGAGGGCGACCACGAGGACGCCGAACTGTTATGAAGAAATTGGCTGGAAAGCGCGTGATGTCCCGACCCCATGTTCGTTACAGCGCCTGGAGCCGCTGGCGCAGCGCGGCCGCAGTATACCCCGTGGATCGCATGCGGAGCGCAACATGATTCCATGAGATCCGCGTACTGCTGTCGGTGAATTCTCGAGCGAGCTGCACAAGCTGCTTGTCGTCGTCAAAAGTGAAAAGGGTCCGCATATCAGAACAAAAACCGCAATGGAAGCGAACGTTGTGAGTCTCTTGGTTATTGTATTGAAATAACGGGGGTCCAGTCGTTAGCTACAGGAGCAAAATATGGACAGTGGAGATGTGCGCTGTCATTTTGTCGATTCTGCTGACGCAATTTCGGACTTAAGTGCATAAATTCTCATAAATTTCGGTAGTGTGTGCCACACACTGAAAAATATCGAGGGGGTAAGGGAAGAAGGACTCGATACGATTGGCCGTTCCAAAATCGGGTGGTGGCCAGGTTGAACTTCTGTCAAAGGGGGCATTTTACCCCCTTTCGTGGCCGATTTCCTCGCAGGTTTTGACTCAACCACCAAAGGGGTCAAAATGCCCCTGTTGACCACGAAAGGGTTAATGCTAGCGTTCAGAACATCAAGTTTGGGTGGGCGGGTTGTTAAGGTATGGCGGATTTCACCGTTGTTGTCTGTATTGTACCCGTCACATTGGACCCAAAATTGTAACATGGCGACGAAAGCGATCACAACTCGCGAACTATCTGCATCCAGCGACTGCCAAAGTCATTAATAAATTCGTTGGCGTCTTGGGCTTCTATTTGTAGTATCCCCACGCCGAGAGCGTGTCTACGGTCGATTTTACGCGGAAGGAATTGCCCCCTGGTCAGAAGGTGTACGTGACAAGGTGCTATGCGTTCATGACCATAATGAAGAAAACAGGCATCTCCAGAGCTAAAAAAGCGAGATCTGGTAGCTAGTTGCCTTGGCATTGCTCATGGCACGGTTACGAGGGTCATGAACGGGTCATGAACGAGTACAACGCGAACCAAGCCACCGCCTTCGATGTAAATGCTGCAACTCGACTCTATCTGCTACACATCTTTAGCCCTTAAAACTTAATTTCCAGCGGGTGCCAAACCAACGTGGTAATCAGATGTCATACGATCCTGCTCCTACGGCCTCTACAAATGAGTATTGCACCGTCACAATCTTCGTATCATGTTAGAACTGTACTGGCCGACACTCAGACGAAAATCGCTCTTTCTCTCGCATTAGCCTCTCGCCCAATGAGCGCTTCTCCCGAGACTCAACCCGTTTCCCGTAACTTTTTTCAGATCCAGACACTATTTTAAATGGTTGGTAGCGTCAAAACATCTGTGAATTCAGCAAATCTGACCTCATTTTTGAAATCTAGACGCGGTGTTGCACCCTATATCTAAATGTCATTATGGGATTTCGGTCTTCCAATACCCAAAACGGATGGCTACATTTGGGTCCAATGACCAGTGACGGGTACAATAGTGCCTTATCTAGAGACGGAAACCCTCATTTATTTCGACCCATCCCTTATCTTGGAATTGGGTACCCCTAATTATAATCGGCCTTATATGAGGGACCTTTTTTCAAAAGTATAATTACTTGTACCAGGGTTTGATAGTAGTGGGAATTTTGGACAGCACTACTACTACTACTACTACTATCGAACTCATGAAGATATAATCTACTAATGCTAGTAGCACTTTATCACTACTATAGTACTACTATCGCTAAAATGTACCCATATCGGTGGCTACCACAGCTTTCGCTTGCTTTCCTCCATGCACCTTAGTTCTAGGCGTTTACGGCGCAGGATTAGCTGCCGTTGCGTAGGCTCGTTTGTCAGCCCTAGTCTTTAGCTGGTTCATTACGAAGGGTCCTGTCGAAAATACGCGTTCTTGAAACGCAGTCGAGCAGCCCCGTCCTAGCCAAACGCGCGCAAGTTTCGCTACTGATGGATACATTTTCTCGCCTGCCTCCATAAACTAGCGGGAAACATGAATGTACGCGCACAGCCGCTCTACGTTCCAGACACGAACGTTGCGTTTCTAGTCTCGCACACTGAGCTTGGGCAGCACTCTGTCGTAGTCTTTTTTGACTGGATACTGCACCTTCGCGATGTCAGCCCACTCAATACGATAATCCAGCCACCCGTCCAATAATGCATCGGCTTTTGCGTTTAGCGAAGCATCAGCACTGGTTACCTCGGTCAGCTGAGATACTTCGTCGCCCTACAATAGGTCGGCCTCTATGTCTGAGCTGCTACTACTCTCTCCCAGTGGCGAGCTTGAAGCAGATGCAGCTACTACGTTCGTCCGTTTGCTATTTGAGAAAAATGTCAAAACACAGGAAAAAAGCTGACTATAATAGCACAGAAAAATATGTCGTAGCACAAGCACAGAGACAGTCACTAAGATGGTGAAAACCATAGACAGGCAGGACGGTGGACAGGCGGATATGTGCAAGCTACAGTACACAATAAAGTTAAAAACAGTATATCCTTCAATAATCAATGACACACATTATTTGATATATTAATTATCATGGTAAATTGAATCCTATGTTACTATCGGTAGTTTGGCAAGCTGACACTAGCTAAAATGTCAATCAGCTTAATATAATGAATCCTTCAGTTTTGCGAGAGTTATTCCTTAGTTTTTGCCCAAGTTATTACCCGTGTTTGCGCACAAATCCCCAGTTTCGCGCAAATATCACCTACTTTTGCGCAAAATCACCTCAAGTCCTGCGCAAATATCCTCCACTTTTGCGCAAGTATCTCCAAGTCATGTGCAAATACGGTAGTTTAACTATAACCACGCAAAAGCGCGCGACTAATACATGACGGAGGTCCTGGACCATGATGCGTTAGCCCGATTAAAATTTGCCGTGGATCGACCCCCTAGTCGTCGTCCTCGTAAGTTTCGTGACCAGAGCGCAAAGTGAAGGTAAAAACGCGCACGATATGAGAAGAAAAATCGACGCGGATATGATTTGTCCGCAAAATATACTTGACAGGCAATTGATGGCAGCTCATAAATGCTCATTTGAGGTGAATAATACTTCCTCCATATTGTTTTGTTTGTCACATTTGTCTTCAAGACGACATTATGGTGTCGATTTAGCATTTTTGGATGATTTGATTGGATACAACAATAGATCAGCAGATCCGCTATTCGTCAATACTCGGTTTGCTCGCATCCCCCAAGAAGAAGTTGAGTTGTTGGACGAGATGGCTCGAGCCTCCAGCCAGTGAATTCATGTGCGACCCGCTGGGCTCTATCTACCGCGCGTAACACAGTGTAAGTTTTCTCCCTTTGCTAATATGCCGAACTTTAGCGAGGCCACGCGGCGCGCAATCGCTAACGACGTTTTGCCGCGTGCTAGAGGTGGGAGTCTGGCGAAGCTGGGTTACGGCACCTTCAGCGAGTTGGCGCACAAGTACCAGTGTAACGAGCGCACTGTTGCACGTGTGTAGAAGCGTTTCAAGTCCTCTGTCGCTGCTGGAAACATCGCGGGCGATGGAAGGGTTACAACAAATCGGAGCTGACCACGGCCATGAAGGCTGTACCCATCGAAGAGCGGAGGGCGATCGCGACTACGTCAAAAGCTGTCGGAGTCTCGACAGGCGTCATACAACGGCTACTGCGAGACTGCGTTGTGAAGCGTGCCATGTCAAGGATCAAGCCGCTCCTAACGCCGCAGAACCAGCGAGAGCGCATGGAGTACGCGCTCGCGTTCGTGGACGAAAACAATCTCTTCTTCGAGCCCATGCACGATGTGGTACACGTGGACGAGAAGTGGTTCTACGAGGACGAAGACAAGCACACTTACTACGTTGTGGGGGACGAAGAAGTTCCGCAGCGTCATCGCCGCAGCAAGCGCTTCATCGAGAAGACCATATTTTTGGCCGCAGTGGCTAAGCCTAGGTAACCTGTCAAACCTAATTTTTGCTAACGATACAATAGCCTGACCTTCTCCCATTCTTGTCTAGGTATGACCCCCACAGGAAATGCAAGTTTAATGAGAAAATTGGAATTTGGTCCTTCACTGAGGACACGTTTGATTTACGGGGAAGCGCCAATCGGCCCAAAGGCGCGCCTGTCACCAAGAATATTGAGTCCGTCACTCGCGCCGTGTACAAGGACTTTATCATCAACAAGGTGATACCAGCCATTAAGGCCGTGTGGCCCCGCGGCGAGAAGAAGAAGATCATCTTCATCCAGCAGGACAACGCGCGCCCGCACCTCTCGCCATTCGAATCGGACGTTGTTGCTGCTGGTAAGAAAGGCGGCTGGAACATTCGTCTTCTCTGCCAGCCGCCCAACTCGTCCGACTTCAACGCACTCAACTTAGGGTTCTTCGCCTCCATCCAGTCGCTTCAACTTCGCAAGGGCGCACGAGGAATGCAGAAACTCGTCAATACTGTCAAGCAGGCATATCTGGAGATCGACGTGGGCACGTTGGAAGACGTTTTCCTGTCGCTTCATGCCTGCATGATTTGTGCGCTGCAGTGCCATGGCGGGAATGGGTACAAGCTCCCTCACATGTCCAAGAACAAGCTAAGGCGTGAAGGTAAGTATCCGAACGCGCTATCAGTCGGCAAGGAGCTGTACGAGCAAGCGGCGAAAGAGGTCAACTGGTTGTTCTAAACTTGATAACCTTCCAAATAGACTGCATTGTGACAATCAAAACAATATCTTATCCAAAAGCATTGTGCCAAACAAAACAATATGGAGGAAGTAATCAGTTTGAGCGGAAACAGCGACATTTTCGGCTGGTTGCTAGTGTAATGACATCAAACCGCGTGATGATTGATCGTCACGGGCAATTATTAGTCAGGGTCAATCCGAAACGGTATACTTGGTCGGCGCTTTGAGCCTTTCACAAGCACTCCTTATCATTGGGTCTCAGCGGTACCAGGCTTAGATTGGTAATTGTCATAATATATACATCATTGAGCGGCTGGCGGACACAGACTAACTCTTTTAACACTGAAAAAGACACTGTAACAGCAAAATCATCTTGAGTCTTGGCCGTGTAGTACGTAGTGGTGATTCTATTTAGATTTCTCTACTATAATAGACGTTTTGTCTTGGTAAAACCCAATTGACAGCCGATACTATTATCAACCAGGAAACATTCTTCGCGCTTTGAAATATGGTATGCTGTCTTCCGATTAGTGGCAAGTCTCCGACTCATTTGTATGGCATGCATATTAATAATTATATTCATCGACTGAGCAAGTGAAATGAATATTTTAGACGTTCGAGGTGACTAAAGTAGCCGAGACATTAGGAGGACAGCGTGCTGTCTTGACCAGTTATGACAAAACGTGATAGAAATACACTAGACAAAGAACAGGGCTATCGCATCTGAATTCAGTTGATAGTGCATTGAATCTGGCGCAATGGGATCAGTATATCCCATCCCGTGCTCAACTTGAAGCGCCCTTCGGGCCTGAAAGGCACTAGTGCACCTTGGATTCCAATAAACATGACGCGAAATATGAATCTGCCCATATGGGCACCCAAAATGCTGTTAACGCATCAAGTGGATTTCGGGATTGGAGCACACAGTGCAAGGCTCCCCTTGTTTTTTGTGGTCTTTAATTACTATAACGTCTGAATGGCACTGTTTACATCCTCCGGGTATATACCCGCGCGTACAGTCTTCTCTTCTTTGCTCTAGCCGCCGTAGTTATTTGTAGAGGCAGGTCTTAGCTTCGTTCAGCTCGAATTTAATGGTAGTCAGTGCCCCTTTCAGAGTGAACTCATTGAATATAGCGTTACTATTGGCATAAATGGTATAAAATTAAGGCATACAATTGGATAATATTGTCGTTCTGTGCTAACCCGGGATATTATGTGTTCTGAAGAGATGTGTTGTGCTGGCCCTGCTTTTTCTGTGCTGGCCCTGTTTTTTTCTGTGCTGGCCATGATTTTTCTGTGCTGGTCAGCCATTCTTGTGCTGGTCAGCTTTTTTCTGTGTTTTGACAGCATCGTCTTTGCTATTTGCGTACAGACCTATAAAAAACGATGTTCAATGCGCATTAGCGCTTTGGTCTCTTCCTAGATTTTTCTGTGACTGCGCCAGAGTGATCCGGAATATTTAGATTTTTTTGCAGCTCTCCTTGTCCGTGGATCAAGAAGCAAAGTCATACCCATCGGCACCGACTGTTGAGGTAGACGGTCAGCGATTTGATGTAGCGTTCTGTCGTGTTAGGACACGCCAGGTTTTGTACAAATGTACAAAGGCACACTCCCTCGACAACACCCACCGAGTCACGATAACTCGGTAGGCTTGTCGGGTAAGGTTAAGAACCCGAAGGCCCTACTCCACACCCGTTCCTCGGGCTGATTGTTTCCCCTTGTGCGCCGTGGTTTCCTTTAGGCTAACCCACAAAGCCCAGCACCCCTAGCCACGAGCTACGGCTAGGATGCTCTCACGCAAACTCAGTCCTCGCAGGCCCTCAGAAGGAAGGGTCCCAGCCTTTTACGGCTTGATACGAGGTTGCCGGAGCTAAACTCCGGCGGGAAGTAATAAAAGGGTGGCGCTCTGCCTTCCCCAATATGTGGCGATAACTCGCCCTAACCCTGATACACAATCCACAGTCTCTTGGATTTGCCAGGATGAACACCAACTACAATACTAGTAGCAGTATCCACCGACAGGCATGATCCTCCCGACCAGGTTTATCCAGACGCAAACGGGAACTTACCGGATGCAGAACGTCGCCCTTGTGTAGTTGAGAGGAAAAGCTGCTCTGTTATTAATGCCCGAAGGCTATCCTAATATACATGTATCTTCTTTTTCCTAATGTCCTATACAGATATCAAGTATAAAATGTCCGTTTTGGAACTCCCGCGACTGTCCTAATAGTCGGCGACCCCTGACGATAACTCAACTGCAAGTTGAAATGTCGCTGTCAATAAGTCTTGACAGCGACGGCTCAGAGGTACGCCCTTTCTCTTTGCTGGATTCCGGCTGATACGCCCTGTCTCAGTGGTGTGGCGCACTAAAACCAGATATGACGTCGCGTCATCACTGTTCTCCCAGCCAATCAGCGGCCGCCCAGTTGGGTTGAGGCTGTTCCGACAACTCCCTGACACATTCAACTGGCGCACAGCGACGAGCTTTCCTGACGGGGTCTCGACACCACAGCAGCCCCCACCGCGACACGAGCCGTGGCAACTGGTGAACGTCGTGGTGCCTGGGTAGTTCAGTCATCGTGAAGCCGTCGCGAGCCGCTGAGTCTGCGATATCAGTGGCTTTAAAAGCCATCGGTCCGCTTCCTCCTATGACGGTAAGTTGCTCCTTCCGCCAGCCAGTTTCTTCAGTCACTAACGTCATCTTGCCTTGTTCGTCTACCTCAGCCAGACACTAGTATCGAGGATGGTGAGGTCTCGCCTGCGGCAGCATTGCCTGAGCCCTCTGCGCGCGCTACGGATAACTCGGAGTCGCTTGCCGAGTCAACGCTGGTGAGTTATGTCGTTCCATTGCCGGGTCCTCGTCCATTTCTTGATTCTTGTGGAATCCGTCCTTCATAGGATCCAGCCGTACCGTTCGAGTCTACGCCTCCAGTTGCTGCATCTCTTGGTTCTGCCGAGACAACGCGGCTCCATGAGGTGAGTCGTCTGTTGCTTTGATTTCCGGCATTGTGTTCAACTTGGTTGGGATTATTGACCCCTTGGTGTGATTGCTGGGTTGCTGGTCATTCAGGATGACTCCCATGTCCCTCCCGAGGTGCTGACATCGATGTTGGAGGAAGCTTCAGCTGAGACCTCAGAGCGGATTATAGCTGTGCTTGGTCCGCGGCTGGAAGCAATATCTCGGCTTGTCGTCGGTCTGCATTTGGAGCCTGCCATAAGAGGCGATCGTCGGGCTCGGTCCAAGCTTGATGCTGCGAAGTGCTTAGATGAAGTCATCGCCGCTGCTGTTCCTGACACCCAAGTTGGTCCCGATAACTCGTTGGACGTCGCCATCCTCCGAGCTCAAGTGTATGCCGCCAAGACTGCCCAAGCTGCAGCTGAACGTGAACACGCCAAGGAAGTCTTCCGTCGAGAGAACGCGGCGGCGGTGACTTTCTCGTCGATGAAGGAGCTAGCAGAAACTCGGCGACAACTCAAGATCTCCAAGGAAATCGCCGCGAGATATCGCCATGACGCTGAAACCATGAGCGCGGTTGTCGAGCAACACAAGGAGCTCTATCAGCGCATGGAAAACCGCGTCAAAGTTGCCGATGTGACAGGAGTCACACGCACCGTAGCGATGAGGAAGCGTAACGCGCTAACGTGGGCAGACGCCGGGCGTCGCTGCAACTCAGTATGTAAAAGGCCTGGCCTTCACGGTCGCTATTGGTACCCGGTACCAATCGACTTACACACTCCAAGGTTAGGTGTTAACTGACTGTATTAATAACACTCCTTTTTAGGTCTCTATCTACTGCTTTCTATCTATATACTGAATCCTTGTTTACCTTGAATGACTGGCTTGAGATACCCCTAACCTCTTAAGTATGGGTGAGCCTTCGGTCAGGAATATAACTACTCGGGGACGCCCCCATCGGAATATTATAATCGGAGGTCCTGATGTGTCACACACAGCTGGTGTGACACACACCCAGGAGAACAATCAGTCCCTGACTGTCAGATCTCCTTCTTCCGAGAAAGGGGAGGGCCCTGGCCAGCTTGGCCTCGTTACACCCTCCCACACCCAAACGAGAAGCACCGTCCCAGGGGGAAATCCAGCGGCAACGTGAGCTACCAGCTCATTGACGAATCTGCACTCGAACGCGCACGCGCAGCTCACCAAGCCCACAGGGCACGCCAACACTCCCATACCGAAGTCGAACGCCAAAACGAAGAAGGCCCCACGGGCTACCGAAGCCACGCCAAAGGGCGCCTCTGTGGTGTAGCGGGATCAGCAAAATCTGCGAGATCGCTGGATCCAACTTCCCAACTTTGCCCGAACACCGACTAACGGAGGGTGTCCCCCGATGATCCGTGATCTGTGCTGAACTTGGTCACCTTGGGTACCAGTCGGTAGGGCTGGATCTGCTCCTCTGGTAACTGGCGAAGAGTCCAAGTGTTGCAGAATGAATGTCTTGGCGAGACTTGGGGATCTTGGCAAGTAGGGTGGAAATCCTCACACTACTCGCGGTATAATACCCAGATCGAGTGGTTTTCCGATTTGGATCTGGGGGGCCGTGGATCCAATACTCTGGATCTGGATCCGGCCCTGGGTTGCCTTGTAGGGTGTCCCTTGCCTTTGTGTGTCTTCCTTTCTTGTGCTTGCCGCTTCCTATAGCGGGATCTTGGGTCTTGAGAAGCGGAGGATCTCCCGGCCAAGCAGTAAACTCCGGTAAATCAATATTATGCACTTAGACTATGGATCACTAGGAGGTTGGATCTGGCCAATATATTATCCAGATATAATACCCAACACTAGCACTCCAATAGACTACCTACGTACACCTTGGGGCCAATATAATTCCCGATTCCAGGCGAAGAGGAAGGCGCTTGCGATCTCCAAGGCAAATTCGGTTCTGATTTATAGTTATGTCCTATACCATCCTATATCCTATCATCCCATCTCATCTTGCATCCCATCTGGCTTCAAACGCTTCCTCTACCCTTGCTAAGTCGTACTTGTCGTATACATCATGTTGTAGAGGCCCGATACAGCCGCCAAGCTCCAGATCCACTTATTTCATCCTAGATTCACCATATCAGATTTAGATCCGCCAGTCGCCTGGATCTAAATCTAGAACCCTTGGACCTTATTTCACCACACGTCCGTATGCCCGAACCCAACCATCCGAGCTTTGCGTTCAGACCCGTCTAATTCTAGACCCCAATCCACTGGATGTCTAGATCCAATTTCATCCGTGGATCTAGACTTCCGACCACTTGGATCTAGAACCTGCCCCTGTCATCCGTCCTTGATTCACCACTTGCACGCCTGATAAGCTTGTCAGCTTCCTTCCACTTGTCCGCTATCGTCTAAGCACACTTCAGCACTTGGATCCGGGCCATTCGTCATTATTATGAACCAATGACATGGCCTGGATCCATCAGCGCCAATCTCGGAAAGTACCGCTTCTCCACAATCGCCCCTGTCGGTAGTCGTTCCGCACAACGGCATCACTACCGGCACTTCTTGTTATCCACCAAGCTCCGAGCCATCCAGCGCTGTATCAGATTCCGGTCGTAACCCATCATACGGCCACCCGAGTCGTTCTGGGACCAAGTATATCCGCTGTGCTCATGGACAGATCGTGCAGGTTGGGACGATCCAAGACCTTGAGCGTTATCTGGCTTGCATGACTCAAGAGGGAATTCACCTTCAAGGGGGCAACCACCAGCTTGTGGCGGGGATGAAGCCTGCTGGTGCCGAGATCCAGGAACTCGAAGACTGGTACGAATGACTTACCAACTGCAGGCCGGATCGTGTGGCTCCGGCAAAGTTCTTCAGCCTAGGCGTTACCTGGTGGCGTGTAAGCCGCGGATCTAAAGTGCCGACACTCTCCAGGATACCGATGTCACCACGTAGGCGGGCGTTCAAGGTTTCTGTGGATCTGCCATATTCAGCCTAATACGTCTCGTAACACATTCCACTTTTACTCCAATCCTTCATTTTCCCATCCTACAGTCCGCATATCATCTTAGTGCTCTTTGCTCTTTCGAGGGATTCCAGCTGGATCAAGCTTCTTGATCCATATTCTTGATCTGGTAGATGGGTTTGGGGTTGGATCCTGATTGTTCTGGATGCCGCCCCCAGTCGATAGAAACTAGGTTGGATCCACGCGATACCTACAGGATCCGTGCTGGATCTGGGATCCCTTGCCTGACTTAAGTCATATCCCGTTGCACTTGTTCTCTTATCATTCTTCATGCACATATCACGCATTACCCAATCCTCCGATCTGCAACCACCTTGCAGATCCGCCACCGTATTTCCCTCACCAGGATGACCAAATCACCTTGGTGGACCTCTCTCCCACTACTCTTCATGGGACTGCATTTCACCGAAACGGTTACGATTTGTGCGGCATCTCAAAAATTCATGCAGCACAGCTCCGCAGTTCAGATCCGCTTCATCCACCCACGATGGATCCTCATACCCCCTCCAATGCACCAGAAATTCACGGTAAACCCTGCCATAACGAGTTCTTCAGCCTGTTCTCACGTCAGTAATTTTCTCTACTTCGAACTCATCTTCACCTGGATCTTGGATCCAGCTGTCTTCTGGCAATAATGATTCATCGAAATCCAATAGGCGCGTGACATCTGGGTTCAACTGGATCTGGGGCCAATCTGGGAAATTTTTCACCAGCTTCAGCTTGGACACATGCACAACTGGGAATAACCTGTATTCAGTGCCAGCCACTTCGATTCGCACGGCGAACTCCCCCACCTTCTCCACTACGCGGAATGGACCATGCCACATATGGGCTAACTTGCTAGCGTACCCCTCTTTCACCCGATCCAGGTACAACCACACTCTGGATCCAGCCTCGATTTGGTGCGGGCGAGCTGTCTCGTTATGTGAATCCGCCCGATCCGCAATAGCTTCCTGCAATCGCGCATCGACTTGCGCCCTCGCTTGCTGGTAATGACGCTGGATCTGGTACCTCCACCTCCTTGGATCCCGATCCTGGCGGCGAGTACTGCCTACCGGAATCGTGGCTTCGAGGGTGGATCTGGGGTCCCATCCATGCACTAAGTAGAACGGTGTTTCTCCCCGGATCCGATCCTGAGCTGTATTGATTGCGAAGGTGAGTCGTTCCGCATAGTCATCCCAATCCCGCTGATCTAGATCCTGGACATACATCTTGAGCGCGCGGGTGGCAGTTTGCACCATACGTTCCGCTGTTCCGTTCGCTTGAGGCCTGTACGCCATAGTCGCCCGTTGTCGCTGGCCCAGGATCCGGTTGAAGGATCTGAAAAAGCCGGCCATGAATCCAGACTCCCGACCATGTCGGATCACTTCACTAGCGCCAAAACGCCTAAATACACACTCTTCTTACGATTCAGCGATTGTCTGCGCTGTCCTGGATCCACTGGCCTTGGCGATTACATATCCCGAGAACAGATCCACCCAAATTAATAACTCAGTGTTACCCTTAAACGACTTGGGTAGGGATGGTATATGATCCATCGCGATAACCTGAAAGGAGTAGGCAGCTTGGATGTTGCCAGGTGACTCGACCTGAATTGTAGGTCGGCCCTTTCCAGTCTCGGAATCTACGCATTCACCCACGTAACGTTGCACACTTCGATACAGCCCTCTCCAGTGGAAATGGCTCCGGATCCGCAGGTACGTACGGCCGATCTCTTGGTGACCCCCTTCCAAACTGACGTGATAGTGGTGGAGAACGTCCTGTTGCAGGGTCTCCGGTACTACTAGTTTAATCAGTCGGTCGCGATCACTGTCGATATGCTCCGTAGGTGGACAATAATAGAGCAGGCCATTCAGGTCCGCATCGTAATCCATCGAAATCTTGCTATAGGATTTGGCCTCATCTTGCGTCAATTGCTGGATCCTGCCTGCCTGGTATGTTTTCAGTACCGAGATCCACGCTTCCTCATCCTGCGCCTGTCGGAGCCGAGAGATACGAAGATCCCTCACTATTTCTTCTCCGAGGACTTCGGGGGCAGATCTAGATCCGTCAGATCGGGGCCTACCAGGTCTGGACCCACTGGATCCGGATCCACCGAGTCTGGATCCAGCTCAGGGGCCAGTGGTGACGGGCACCACGCGTGCCACAGACACCACTTGGATAATCTCCGGTTTCAGGATCTCGTCCAAGCGGTTGAGGGTAACTAGATCCAGCCGATCTGCCTCGTCTTCCACCATGACCCCCGCTTGTCGTTGGAGAGCAACGCTAGCTAGGCGGTTAGCGCTGCCATTCCAGTCTCGCTTAACGTGGACTAGGTCATGGTCAGGCCAGATCCGCAACCGGTCCAAAGCCTTCTGCCGTAGGAGGGTCAATCCTGGTGGCTTGCAATCGATTTCACCTCGGACCTGGCGGATGACTAGATTAGAGTCTCCACATATTATTAGACGCCGCCGATCCTCTCCTTCGAGCAGATCCAGACATAGAAGCAAACCATGATATTCAGCCTCGTTCACCGTCCATCCTTCGGAATATCAGGATCTGGCCTTCACCACCGTCCACTCAGGCAACTCCCACAGGATCGTGCTGTAGGCACCCCCTCCACGCTTAACCCGGGCAGATCCATGAAACTCGCAACGTAAAGCCGTTCATCGGGTAGAACGGTCGGTATCGGTGTCTGGATCTGGCGACGCGGTTCCTTTTTTGGTGCTATTGCTACCAGAGCCAGATCCACCTCAGTTCTGGGGTTATACTGGCCCAGGATCTCGTCTTCGCCTTTCTTGCACTTCACGATCTCGAGCGTCCATGGGGAGAGTAGCGCAGCACACTGGCCGAGTCGACCCTGAAGCCCCGTGGATTTGAATAGCCAAGCTAATGTGGAATGCCTAGTTAGGACTTGGATCTGGCGCCCCACCAACATGTTATACCCCAGATTCAGGATCCGCAGCAAGGCCAGCACTTCTTTCTCGACTACGCCGTAGTTGAGTTCATTTGATTTCAATGTACGACTGGTGAACATAACCGGATGATAGACTCCCGCATGTTCCTGCATCAGAGCGGCCGAGATGGCCCATGTGCTGGCATACACCACTATCACCGTCAATTTGTCGGGATCGAAGTGTCGCAGGATTGGGGTGTCCGCGATTCTTTCCATTAAGATGTCGAAAGCTCGGTGAGCTCTTATCCATCGTAGATCCACGCCAACCGATCCGCTCGAATTCGGATCCAGGTTATCGAATCTGGGATCAACCTGTTCAGGAGCTGGGTCGTCTGGATCTGGGGTCGAATGGGCCACTCTAGCTTGGATCTGAGTTTGATTCTCTGTCGTGCTCATCACCGCAAAGTCCCCTTCCCGCAATTCGTAGAGAACGGCAGCATAGATAGCGTAATCCTCGATAAATCTGCTGCAATAGTTCAAACTGCCGAGAAACGATTGCATGGATCTGAGCGACTGGGGAAAAGGTAGATCTGTCAGTGCAGCTAAGTCTTTTGGATTTGCCTCCAATCCAGAGCTGGACACTTGATGGCCTAAATATTCCACCTTGCTCTTGCCCCCAAAACTATTTACCACACTGATGGAGAGGTTCCACCGATCGCATGCATCCAACAGGTCTTCCACCCTGTCACATAAATGGTCCAAGACCCCGCAGTCACCAAGATGTCATCTATGTATGATCTCCGTCCTAGCACTGATGGTTTGATTAGGTCCAATGATTCATCCCGACTTTGATCCGTGCTTACTTCATCGGATCCAGATCCATCAAGTTTAGATCCATCTTTATCCAATCCACTGGATCCAGGTCGCGGGATCCGACTAAACCCGTACAGTGCGCTATCCAGCATACGTTGGTAGATCTGGGGTGCGTTTTTCAAACCGAAAGGCATTCGGTTCCACTCAAACAATCCAAAGGGAGTAATAAATGCTGAGATTGCACGAGCTCGATCTGTCATAGTCACCACCCAGAATCCACTAGCCATATCAAGTGAACTATACCACAATACTTTGTCCAGATCCTCCAGCAGGTCGTTAATCAGAGGCATCGGGTAGATCATCACCCGAGTCAGGCTATTAACCAGTCGGTAATCGATACAGAGCCGTATATCTACGCCGTTCTTTTTAATGATCACCACGATTGGGGATGCCCATGGAGATGTTGAGACACCGATGATCTTGGCTCCGAGCAGTCCCTTGATCAGATCCGACAACGTTTCCCTGAATTGGGGCGCCACCTTGCGTACTCTCTGGGCGATTGGCTTGGAATTACCCACATCAATGTCACAGACGACCCCGCGTGCGGCCGGAGGCAATGCGTTGCCCTTACCGATCAGCAAGTGTCGACGTTTCCAGATCCGCCGTCGGAGACGCTCTATTCTTCAGGTGTGTTAATATCTGGATCCCCCACTTCGATATCTTCGATCGTCACTTCTTCCGTCGTGGATGTGACCTCCGGAAGCACTACCATCTCGGCCGCGACGTCCTCCGCGTGCCGATCCCCGCTTTCATGGTAGCAAACCTGTTCGTCAGCCGTTGAGTCATCCGGCTCTGGATCCAGACTGTCCGTTGGATCTGGGGCCTGGTCCCTCTCTCGATGTGAATCCACCACTTGTTTTCTCTGGCCATCCACTAATACTCGCAAGTCTACTGGATCCGGGGTCTTCTTCTCGCCAACAGCTCCAGGATTTGCAGGTCCGTCCCCCGTTTCTGAGTGATTACCGCCCGAAGCGGCAACCGCTGATACGGTCTCTTCCGCAACAGCTGGATTCCGGGCTCTTTCTGAATCTTGCGTTTCTGAAGAAAAACCCAGGTCCGCCGTCGAGTTGAGCAGTGCTAGTGAATCACCTGTAGCTGGATCTGGATTCTGGTTGTCCTCACCCTTCAGCTGGTCGTCGCCTGGATCTGGATCCAGTGACCTCTCCCCTGTCACCATATCGTCTGGGTCTGGACCAGACCTTTGTGCCGGTGATTGACGGCGCACTTCAGATACTCGGGCGGGTGTGACTGTGTCCTTAGTGTTCGGTTGTTCGGTTGGGTCCAGCGACGACTTGTCCTGCCTACCCCCACTTCCGGATGGTCCGACCTCGGTGGGCGGGATGCATGCTGGATCCAGCCTTCGCAAGATGGCTCGCGGCGTCTGGTACTTGGGGCGCTCGACCATGGACTCAGGCAGTGTCCCTGTAGGTTCTGCCATCGCGCATCCAGCGTCAGTAGTTACTTGTAGTGCGAGATTCTGCCACTCCATATAACGCCTGGATCTCACAGACACAAATCCCTGAAGACGTGGGGTCCGATCGCCGGCTAACCACATGCCTATTCTCTCATCCCGGCACAACACCAGCTTCTTCTCGCCAACATTGGTGATCTGAAGGTACGTGGTCTTACCCGGACCGATCACCACGGCGGGCACCGACAGATCCCCTCGAGTCACCCACAACTTGTCGTGTCCCGACCTTCGCAGACGTACACGAAGTTCCTCCGATTCTCCGACCCCTAATTGCAGGTGTTGATCCAGCTTCACTAGCTGGACCATGTCATTGTAGAGCTGTCGGCGGCCACTTAGCTGGATCCTGATTTCATCGGGCAAGCACATGGATCCGTCGGCTAGACCCAGGCGGATCCCGGCCGGGACCATAAAATCCATACCCAGGATAGCTTCTTGCCCTGACAGATCTCCAACCCAAATGTCGAAAATATATACCAGGGATCCAGCCAGGGTGATCTTGATGCGGGTTCTTCCTTCCGTCGTATACACATTTTCTCCAATACCCACACACTCTTGACTTTGACTCCTGTCGATGTAGCACCCAACCTTACGAGCAAAGGCGGTGTCCACAATTGACACCTCGGCACCTGTATCTAGGAGTAAGATCGCTTTCTCATTGTTGATCTTGCCGTGGATTTTGACTTGTCGGAACCATTTACCTGGAGAATGTTGCTTCCAATAGCCTCTCGACTCCCCTGGTAGCAGATCCAGGACGTCCACGCTGTAGTAGGCTTCGACGCGGCTGGATCCAGGGATCTTAGTCACTACTTCTCCCACTGCTGGTTTAAACCACAGATCTGGATCCCGCTGCTTCCAGTACCCTCTTCGACACCCTGGATCCAGATCCATCACCAGCGTCTCGCTGGATCTGGAGTAGTCGTTGGCTTGACAGACACTTGAGACCACAGGAGTACGTTTTCCACACAGATCAAATGTAATACCATGTAGATCCCGCTGCTTGTTACCTGGATCTACAGCTGGCTTGTGCACGAATGCATAGATGCAATATCTAGAACGCTCG
>BSXT01000411.1:0-31393 GCA_030267785.1 Phytophthora fragariaefolia | reverse complement strand
CTCTTTTATCTTGATTTCACTATGTTCGGAAGTGGCGTAATCATGGCGTCCTTCTGGCGGGCGACAGGGGGGCAGTCGGTGCGCAGCAAATCCCGGCTGGTGGTCTTGGTCGGTCGTTAATATCTTGGCTTGACTATACTTAGAATCTGGAAGGACCTTCAGTCACAACTCAGGTAAGGAATCACTTGATGACGGATTGTCCCTCCAGTGGAGTCCGGAATGCTGAGCCCGGACGATTGCGTCCGGTGTCCGGAGGTCCAACTTCTGGGGTTTATCTTGGATTCAGTATACCCACCGTCCGGATGGGCATCAAACCTCCTCCGTCCGGCCACCATCTTGGACTCCTTCCATACTTGTGGCCTTGACAATTTCTACCGCCGAGTCCCTTTCTAGACCCGTCACAGGCAGGGTTAGCCGCTTCGTGTCAACCGTCCTCTCATCCCAACCTCTCATAGAAGAATTTCCCTCCGAACTGATAGGTTGCGATGACACCACGCGTAGCCAGGCGAACGAAGATGTCCAAACGCCGGAACCCTCCAGATGGCGATATGGTGTCACAACTTGCGAAAGTAGCTTCCCTTTCTCGCCCCATTTCTTATCCGCCAATTGACACGAAGCGGCTTCACAAATTTTGTCCGCCCCTCTAACCCTGCCTGCGACGGGTCCAGAAAGGGTCTTGACGGTAGAGATCGTCGAGCGTGTAATGAGCAAGGCCACAAGTTCAGAGGGAAGCCAAGATGGTGCCCGGACGGAGGAGGTTTGATGCCCATCCGGACGGTGGGTATACTGAATCCAATATAAACCCCAGAAGTTGGACCTCCGGACACCGGACGCAATCGTCCGGGCTCAGCATTCCGGACTCCACTGGAGGGACAATCCGTCATCAAGTGATTCCTTACCTGAGTTGTGACTGAAGGTCCTTCCAGATTCTAAGTATAGTCAAGCCAAGATATTAACGACCGACCAAGACCACCAGCCGGGATTTGCTGCGCACCGACTGCCCCCCTGTCGCCCGCCAGAAGGACGCCATGATTACGCCACTTCCGAACATAGTGAAATCAAGATAAAAGAGGCTGCTTTCAGAGATGTTGTATGTACTGTAGATGCACCTAACAAACTAGATAATCAGAGAGCTTAATTCGCCAAGAAGGGCGCAAGTGGCTTCGGGTTCCTAGGAAGCAGGAGCACTGTCAAGCCGTGAGAGGAGCAAGCCTTGGCCGGAGGAACCAACCCTGCCGGCGGCCCTAAGCTGTTAGACCTGCGTTTGGACACGTCGTGACCGCGACTACCGCCGTGGAACTCTCCAACAAGGCTAAGTCTAATTAGGCGGTGATCGAGCGGCGCGCGCTCCGAAGTGACCTGTCCTATTTCATATTCCAATTGTGGACACTCCTTCCGGAGGTCCCATTTCATATTAACTGCGTTTCTAGGAGGTTGTGTGTGGTCGATCCAATCGATTGACTACTGTGTGATAGGACTGTATACCGTTTTGACTGAAGGTTACTCTCCTTCTGGAGTTGAACTTTCCGAAAAGTATTCTGTTTGGAGTTAATTATCTCCTTGTGGGAGCTGGTGCGCGTGAGAAAAGGGTGCTTCTGGATTCGACCAGTGGTCCAGAAGAAACTCGTAGAACTGGTGTAAGAAACCGCCCGCTCAAGGGCCCAAAAGAATAAGTAGTAGCTGTATATTTGCATATCATCTCTCTGTATATCAAAGGTTGCGTTGGGAAGGTCTACTTGTGGTCCCAGCCAGCCCTATTGATCTACGTTTGGAGTAACGTAAGCGATCTACACCTCATGATTTATCTATACTGACTAAAGGGGTTCACAAGTTCACACGCCACCTCCATTTGCGGCACCCAGTGCTACTTCCGGAGTCTGACCCCATTGCGAAATCCGGAAGGAGGAGTATTTCTCCTGAAGGGCAGCCCCGTGGCTACGTGCTATACACCTGGGCGAACAAGGCGCTTACCCGCCGTGCCCCAGCAACATGAGCGTGGTACGCGTATATGAGAGAGTCGAGCTTACTCTCTCGGTAAAACTTACAGCCGATCCGTTCTTGGTTTTAATTCAATTCTCTCCGAAAACCTTGTATAATTGAGCTTCAGCCTCAATACTGCTACGTAGAACTATGTCGCAGTTGTCAGGCACCGACGGGTTCAAATCCATTCGGTAAGAAGAGCTTCATATAGTTGGTCGGTGTGCTTGTATGCAGACTTCTTCAGCCGATCTGAGCACACATCTCACATTCGAGGGAGGGGTGCATAACACTCAAACCAGATTACCTCAGGTCCCTTGGGAAGAGCTTTGCTACCACACGATTTTGGCGCAGAAGTTGTTTCGGCACAATATCCTTGGGTTGTCACCGCGGAACCATGCCGATTTGAGGCTGCGTCACCCTAACCGACATCGTCCTAACGCTCCAGGGGGCTTACTCACTCTGTTAAGGCCCGAATCATGGCTATGAGCTCCCCGATCATGCAATTTTGGTGATTGGATATTTTTTATTCTCTTGTAAGTCCCTCACCGTTGCCTTGAGCCACCTCTAGATCCCGTTGTGTAACCTTGTCGTGCAGTTCAGAGCTCCACGCTAGTACTTGCGCTTTCGATAACCCTAACGACATCAGAAATTCAGGTATTCGAAAAGCGTATGGACACATTAGATAACGATCCAACACCTCATGAAAGTCCTGGATCACCGAAGAAGTGAGAACTTCACCAACGCGCGCATTCAGTTTTTTATAGGTCTTGGGTGCAGACACTGGGCTGAAGATTGCCCAGTTGCACTGCTTTTTGCCGGCTAGCGGAATCAAACCAGGAGAGCGTAAGTACTGGCGGTTTCTTGCTCGAATCCTACCCTCTAAGGACACGTGTTACTTTCTGATTTTCACTGATAGTGTTGAAAACGTCAGCGAACGCCTTGTTAGTAGCCACCATGTTCCACGAACCTGGATCAAATATCCACTGAGTACTGAGCAATGGGTCACTGTTCGCGTATTGAGCTCCGCCGCGTCAGAACGAGTGAGGGATCAAGTTTGCGGTTGGTTTCGCTTTTGCTTGAACAGCTGAGGCGGTCTTGACCACGCGGTCCACATAGGCGTGAATCTTCATGTTGTCTTCTGTTTGCTTCTTAGGCGGTTCACTTGGTTCATCGATGTATTCGCATGCAACAAGAGCTTCAGTGAGTGGGATGTCGACAGGGCACTCATTTGCTCGTAGCTGCTTGTGGTGAGATGCGGATGGTCAAGCAACTGAAAACATGGTGCATCTTGCATCACCAGCGCCCTCGCAATAGCATGAAGAGGACATGTGATGAAGTTATCCTTGTCCGGGAAGAGGGGTATATCTTGTTCTTCAGCTGTCATCACCTGAATGAGCCGGACGAGCACAACACTATCTGCACTAACTGATAGGTTTCCCTTCACCACAAAGCCGAGGTCAGACGCCCGGCCAAACGCGTACCACACTAAAGCCAGTAACGCAGCATCTTGATAGTCCTTGGAACTGCAAGTATCGTAGTAGAGTCGATCCTTGAGAATACGTACATCCTCCTTCGTGCATGCGGGTTCCTTCTTGACCATGCCCGCATCTACTCGCTTCAGGCAGTGGCGCTCGAGCGTCTGCCCCATCTTGGGCAACTTCTTCTCGATGGTAGCTTGGTGAGCAGGATAGGTGTCGTGCAACCAGTTCTTCACATGCCGGAAGTAGATCATGACAAAGTTCTTGGTCAGTGACTTTCCCACGCGTCCCTCCATGAAGGCCAATTGAACGCCAAAGCGATCGATCAGCTTCCCAAACACTGCCCCGCTCGCATCTCCCACGAGAAAAGCAGCGATGAAGTCCATGGTGAAAACTTCCGCCGCAACAAAACACCCAAAGGCGTTGATAGCAGTTTGAAGAGCGCGCTCGGAGTTGGCTGGCGCAAGTTTTTGGAAGCTCATTGTTAGTTCGAGTGTTCTGACGACAAGAGAGCAAACATTTTAAGTGACCTGATGTGAACTTGTAATTATTATAGGCGCCCAGCTTATTTTCATCTCGTTGCCAACATTATACGTCGGCACGGTGTCATCATCAACTTACCCTACACCTAATTACCCTCATTGGTCGATTTGTAGTGTCTGTAGACTTTATTGGTCAATAAGCGTTCATCACGGTCATCCTGCCTATACTACAACGAAGCAAATATATATCGGCACCGCCACGGAATTCATTCATACTGTACACTCGTGGCAAGAAGCAGACCGCAAACCAAAATCCCAGTTGGTGGGGCTACCTATGTGGGCAAGCATCGCTCTGGATTTGCCTTCCAAAATAGTGGTTATTGCGCCCGACTGAAGAGTGGTACTAACAAACGATGCGGGAACGTTCTTGATCCAAAAACCCATCGGTCCGGTTACGAGTGTATACACGTATAGCCGTTCGCCAGGCCTCTCATTTCGGAACACACCGTCGGCCCCTAACAAGGATGGAGCGGTCGTCGGAGCGGTCACCGAGGGTATGGAAGCGCCGTCCAGTTGACGAAGGTGACAGTGACACGGATGCCAGCTGGTGTGTCGAGTCCGTGAAGTCTTCAGAGTCAAGCGATCTTAGCTGGTGCGCTTGAGGCTCTAGCAAAAGCGAAGCGTCTGCGATTGGTTGCAGGTCCAGCGACGATCACAGCTCTGAGGGAAACCACGTCAAGATCAGCCACCACTTGGAAATTACTCAATTCGACTCGCTTTTCACCCGTACATGGAGGAGTACGAGAAACGAACGTTCCAGGCAAGCTAATGTGCTTTCGTGCTATCGTTACATGTGTACTGCATTCATTAACGTCGGTATAACTTATAGGTGTTTCCGGTTCGGTCTAACAAAAGTGTCAAGGACCAGAACAAGAATATTGACAAGGCCATAAATCCTACTGCGACAAAAATCCCCGATGATTTCAAGGACTACGCTAAGACGATTATGTGTACGCATGGTGGGAAGTATAAGTACCGTGGTAAAGGCAAACGCACGCAGCAAGAAACTCGACCCATGGAATGATAAGCCCAGGTCAGAAATTCATATTTATATGAAGACAATCAGGTGTATTCAGGTCGTGTCGGGTGCAGTCGGATGCAGTCGGGTATCTGAGGAGTACTTTAACCTGTATTCACGAATGTTTCACTGATATTGTGCGACATGGTCAATGCATGTGTCCGTTTGGTGGCTAAGGAACCACAGATGTTTGCCGTGTGCGTCCCAAAGATAATGATTCTGCACAACCCTCGTATGGGTCAGCAAACGTACAAACAATACGCATCTAATCAGCTTTCAGTGGGTGATGAGGTGCTGGGTACAGACAACATGCTTCGAAAAGATGGCGCGAAAGCGAAAGGCGTTCAGAAGTTCATAGTAGAACACTCGATAGTAATCTGGCTTCGCGGGACGTGCATGACCTTGTTCGCGCTCTGAAACTGGGCGAGCAAGGCTCGAGCACCCATGCCCAGCGTCTGAAAACGTGGATGATGGAGTTTTGCGAGGTTCGTGAAAACATAGGACGTTCCTTCGTCGACCCGTCTAGCAGAAAGATTTGTTTTTAATTACATTTTTGCTGTTTATTTCTGAGTATTTAGCATAGCGTATTTATACTGCAAGTATCTATAGAGAATCGCGACATGCATTAAACGAAGCACATGATTGAGTTGTTTGACAGATTACCAGAGGTATTGCTTATTGATGCGACGCACAGCACGAATGCTTGTAAATACAAAGTGTTTTCGTTCATGGCTCATGATATATTCCAGAAGGGGCAGTATGTGCAACATGCCATCTTGCAGAATGAACTCAGCGAGGCCCTATTATCGGCAACTGAAGGGCTTAAGAAAAACGATTCTTCATGGTACAAGTTTGCAGTGCGTTATCATCGATATGGACTTCGCCAAAATCGGAGTTTTGAAATCCGCTTTTTCCAAACGTGAGAGTTTTTTTTGCCAGTTTCACGTTGTGAAGTATTTGCGGGAGGAGATTGTATGTACCTAGTATGCATTTACTTCGTGACAGAAGCGTCAGCTACGCGCAGTGATGCATTTTGCTGGTGTACGCCGGGAGTGAGCGTGAATTTGAGAGACATCGCCGTTACATGACGCATCTTA
Organism: Phytophthora fragariaefolia; assembly: GCA_030267785.1. Classification (NCBI taxonomy): domain Eukaryota; phylum Oomycota; class Peronosporomycetes; order Peronosporales; family Peronosporaceae; genus Phytophthora; species Phytophthora fragariaefolia. Next base: position 25,278 of record BSXT01000411.1, on the reverse strand, counting down.
CTTCCGTTGGTTCAGAATCATTTGTTTGTACTGGTCGACGTGCTGGCAGTGAGTCGGGTATCGAGTCGAGTGGAGTCGGTGTTGAAGGCGAGTCGGCTACAGTCGAATCGGAGTCCTGTCCGCGTTCAGGCGTGTCCTCTCACACATTTGAGTGCTATTTCACAATGAACTGTGACAGTTGTAGAGATATGTGGTGTTCATACGCAAGACAGAATACTGTAACATTTGGTAACAATACCAACAACCGACTTAAGCCCTCGTAGAAGCAGATGGAAGAGGTCGTGAAGTCACCCATGGGACTAAACGAGTGCTTAGCTTCAATCATGTTCTACCAGACACGGGTCGAACAGACCGGGTGAAATGGTCACGAATATGTTCGCAGGTGTCTCTAACGAGCGCATTTTGGTACCGATGAATTGTAATGGTAATTATTGGTGTGAAATCGTGGTGAGCTTGCAAACGTATGAGATCAGGCACTATGATACGGTGATGTCGTCTTACGGCGTAAGTGGCCCAACGACTCCTGCAGTTTTCATATTGACAGCTACAAGTGCGGTATCTACGTCCTATTAGCCTTCGAGATGTTCTGTGGTGAGGATGATGCTGGTCTGCTACGATCGAAGATATTGTAGTATATGCGATACCGCTACATGCGAATATGCTTGTAAGAAAATCTAAGAAAATATATTGCAAATTTGATGTATCTGACTGCGCGTCGCGACTCTCTAAACCTCCAAATTTAGGTGAGACTGCGACAGCAAGCCTTTTTCACCATGGTATCTATATATCGTTTCGCGGGTGACTGCCGACAGCCATGAAGTCTTGCTACACCATTCATGTTGTGCCCGATGTCACCTCTTCCTTGTCGATACAACTGCGCATCAATATGTATCTGCTCCAAACCGCCTAAGTGTTGCGAGCAGGGTCGATAGTAATCAACTCGTTATTAGACGTCTTTAGAGGAGCCCACACACTTATCCTGGTGATTTCACCCAGATGGCGAACCTTGTGGGTTGCACAGCTAGTTTAGATGAACTGTAAATTTGTGTGTACGTTTTCACACTTGGCCACTCGAGAATTATCAGCGGCAGCAAGATGGGCGTGTTTCGCAACAATGACGACAGCGATAAAGAGCTAATGCGAGAGGTCATTGCTGCGAAGCCGATTTGTGGTGTCGCGGAACGCCTCTCGTCAGTCGGCGGATGTACTTCACCATAGCACTGTCTGCATCAGCGATGGTCAGTAGTCTCAGTCATGGGAGTAGCTATAGCTAATGGGCTAGTCTCCGTTGCCGAACCGAAATTCAGCAAATGAAGACTTTCATTCCGCTGCCACTACAACTTAGCGAGCCTCCAGGGAAATTTACGATACCGTGAAATGTAATCCACACACCGTAAAAAGTAGCCAGCTTTGTGGGGATTCGTAAACTCACACGGTGGGTTTTGCGATATGTTTCGGACCTCCAAACCGGCAAATTGAGGTTTTGGGGTTCATCTAAAGACCCCAATTAGCGTTAGTACTAATAGTAGTCTTCGGGGCTAACACCTACTGAAACTTCACCGCGACCAGCGGCTGTCGCAAGTTCACCACTGTCGTCGGCTCCTACCGCTAAATGCTCGCCGTGCCCAAGTCTCGCTGCTAAAAGCCCTAATGACGCTTCAATGAGTGGCTGGGATCGAGGCGATCGTGCATGCCATTTTTGAGAACGTTCCGCGTGGTGTGGTGACTAGGGGTTGCAATACCCCGCATCGCAATGTTGGTGAAATATTGCCACAGGGCATCACCAAACTACTCGATGAGCTAAGGGAGATAGGCCCTATTGATGAACGATACGTATTCTTGGATATTGGAGCAGGATTGGGGGACATTGTGGTACATGTAGCGTTGGCGACAACAATCCAGAGGGCTATCAGTATTGAGCTTCGTGAAGACGTATGCCAGCTCGGTTTGCAAATGATTGGAGAGAGTGTGCATGGTCAACGATTGCGCTCTTGACTCCTAATGATATGCAGAGATGTTGCAGAGGCCAAGTTGTCACGCTACTTGCCCTATGAACAAGCAACTATTGTGTACTGGAACAACTTTTGTTCGAGCCTCATGTGATCAAAATCGTCAAAGAGCATCTCAGCTATATGTCCGACATCTGACTCTTTGTCAGTACTGTACAAATGTGTCCCAGACACCGCGAGCCTTGCTTCTCAGGCTTCTGCTTGTCATTTGAGTTATTCAAGGAGGTGGGTCTCCCCTGCAGTTGGAATGCGGATACGCAAAAGGTGTTCATCTACAGATCAAAACTTTCTTGAATTTCAATAGTAAAATCAAGATGAATACACACATATCGGATTTTGACATTTGAATACTCACTTCAAGATGAGGAAGCACCTCGAAGCGAATTAGTATAGTTGAACCAAGATGTTGAAGATATCAATGTTGAAGTAGATGCATGTATCAGAAAACACCCAATGTACAGCGCTACAATGCGATCATTCGGGACAACACTTGAGCGTGCTCCGGAATCTTCTCTCCCTTCCATGAGGGCGGAGTTGGTATCTGCGTCTTGAGGCTTGGTTTGCTTGTGCTTGTAGCTTCATTTGGTACAGTTCACAGCTTGTGCGCACCTTTTCCTTCTCTGAGAATAGCTTGCGTGGTAGGTAGAAGCAGTGATACTTCTCCCAGCACGTCCATGTCGGATTAACGCATGTGAATGGCTCTGTAGTAACTGAAACGTGTTGACAGAGACAAACACCGTGCAGAACGCAAAAGTCCGTAACCTCAGTGGCATATCTGCCCTCCCACCGACAAACCACACACTGTCGGCGCTTTCTGTGCTTCTCTGAGTACATTTGCTTCGATGCAACAGCGGAGCACCGCTTCTGAGGGCTACCAGCGTTGCTTTCACTGTCACGAGATTATGCTACCCACACCGCACTCGATGGAGACACCTCTTCTGTCACGTGCCCAGCCCCTCCTCCGTCTGTGTAGAACATCCGACGTTCACTGGGTCCCTCTTTCCACTTTCCTGAAATCAACGCAGAACTAAGTTGAGCGACAAACGTCTTGTGAGAGTCGCGATCATTGCCACGGTTGAGTGCCAACATGCGTGTAAAGTATGCATTAGCCCGCGCCACGCCAATAAGGGCAAGACCCAACTTTTTGTACCACTTTTTGAACGAATGTCCGTCAGGCAGTGAGAATCTCCCTCGTGTTTGATCAAGCCGATCAACCCCTTGCATATTCTTGTTGTACTCTCTGATACAGGTGGGTGCGTTGAAGGTTACTTTTTCAGAGCGCACTTGTCGTGTCACCGTTGACTGGGTAGATGCGTCAGCATTTGAAACCACAGTCATAATCGAGCTATCGTACCAAGAAGCTGCTACAGTATTACGATCCATCGACACGCCTTGGCGAGATGTTCGACGAGGTCCATCTTTCTTCTCAAGAACTACATGTCTCGGGAAATGAGCGCTAGTTTTCCGAACAGTTCCTCGGGCGTAGAGACCCTTCAGACGGAGAGCTTCGAGTAGTTGTACAGAGGTGTAGTAGTTGTCAGAATTGATAATACGACGTGTGTGATGCAATGGCCGAACCACTTCCAACACGCACTTCCTAATCGATGACGAACTTGCAAGTTCGTCACTCAGTGCTTGCTCTTCCACCGGTGTCGTCACTCCATGTAGTCGATCTGACATATCACTCTGACAGTGTAGTCGAAAATTCAGTGAGATCTACTTGGTAGAACAACATACCATGTAGATACGAAAATGGTACTTGCCCCCTGGCTTCATCGGGTTGTACACAATCAATGGCTTACCGTACTTTGAGAGACATGCGATACTAGCTCCATCCAATGCCACGTTCCGCCCCACCTCAACGTATTTAGACCCTGTCGACTACAGCAAATTTAACAGAGCCGAGTCCTGGCAGCTTGGTCAGTGTTTGTAGCGTTATCTTCCACGCACTGGAAACTGAATGCTTGGCGGAGCTTTTTGAAGCGTCGTAGAGGCATGACGTTGTCAAGAGCTACTGTGTTTCCTCCAAAGATGGCATCTTCCACTTGCTGTCCCCAGTAGTTGCTGTACTCCCCTTTATTGACTAGCGACATATACAATAACACGCCAATGAATTTCATGATCTCCTCCAACAAAAAACATGTCTTGAGTTTGATACCATGCACTCTAACATAACTGTTGGTTTCATCAACAACCTGCTGCCAGAACGAAACCGGGATGTACGCCAAAAAGCTGGCCGATGAAGAGTGTTCGAACAAATGCTTGAACTCGGGCTGAAGCCGAGTCGTAGTAGAGCCATCTGCGTGTTGGAATAAATCTGCTGGTTCCTCACAGTGTGCAGTTGGATCGAAGCGCATACTGTTGATAGCTTCAACCTCAGCAAGCGAAGTCGGGAGATCGGTCGGTGAATTGAATTATTTCATGCATTCTTCTAGAGCTGCAACATCATCTTCAATATCAATGGTTTCTCCTTCGTTAATTTCACACAGACTTCTCCATACTACAGCCGTCGCACTACCGTGTAGGGACCGGTAATTGGCATTGCCACGTTGTGTTATGCTCAAATTTAGACTCTCAACATGATTCTGGTATTGTGAGTCTAACCACTGGATCTGGAACAGTGTGCGCTTCATGATCCGACACGAGATAAGCATTGCCAACACCCACATACTTGTGCGTCTTCCGTGTCATCCAGCCTTCCTTCGCTGGCAAATATGCCACAAGTTTGTCAATGTACAGGTCTGGAATCAGAGGAGGCCGGGCAGGACTGCGAGTTGTGGAAGCCAGTTGCAGAGGGGAGACTTCAGGCTCGGGGTAAGTACTCGCAACAGCCTGCGTGACACCAACACTTGCAGCAAGCGTAGTGGTCACGTGAATACCACTACGCTGTGATACGGCAAGTGGCCCGGTCTGTTGGGATCGACGTGCTGCGTTGGAGCCTTCAACCACGTGTTCCGGTACTCTTGGCGTACTTACCTGACTCATGACATTGTCAAGGCTTCGTTGCGGTGTAGCAGCAGTTCGCCTTCGTTTTTGGTTGAGTTACGTCTTGTTGTTGGCTTTGGCTTGTACGTGGAGCCGCGGGGTCTTCCCCGCTTGCGCCTTGTGGGCGGGCTTGGTGCAGCTGTGACGGCCACTCCATCAGCGGTAATAGCGTGTCCGGCAGCACGTCCGTCTTCTACAGCAGTACTGACAGTTCGCTCCACCGTTCGAGCTTTGACTTGGGCTGATGCCACTGGAGGAGGTGGGGCGATGCCCTCCGCAGTAAATGATGTGCAGTACTATTCATCAGCGCTGCGATTGCTGGTAGTGCTGTTCTTTCCAGTGGAGCTTAACTGGGGTGCATACGAGCGTCTGCGTCTAGCACTCGGTGATGAGCTCCACCGCCTCCGGCGACCGTGTCCGTGCTCTCGATCATGTTTGCTCTGGCCGCGCGTGATTCCGTTGTGAGGTACAGTTTTGTGGCGATCGTCAGTCTATCTAATTGAGCTTCTGAAACGCATGTACATACACACATTAGCGTTCTGAAACGTAAACACATACACACATTTTATTTACATACTAAAATCAAGATAAATACCTACAATCTTGGTCCTGTGGGTTATCGCGGCGTGCCGGCGCAGTGGTCATGTCGGTCTTGTGCCCTAACTTGTACGAAATCATGGCGCCTTTGTTCCTGTGCATCTCTGGAACTAGTGCTTTATGCGGCTGTTTTGCTATTTGTGTCCGGGCGAAATGTACGGTAGATGGTCTGTGTGGCGTTCACCTTGTGTAGCGTTCCTCATTTGATTATGTGCTACGTTCCCAACGGTTTAGCGTTCGTGCCAGCGTTGCGTTCCAGTTAGTGCGGCGTCCGTGCTGATGCGCCGTTTGTGTTGATGTCGCGGCGTCCGTGCTGTCGCGATATTCGTGTAGTCCTCGTGCTGGTGGTGCCCGTGCTAGTAAGCGTTGGCGGGCGCTACTGCGCCATTGCCTCTACTGTAATTCATTCCATTAGATAATTGCGCGGAGCGCCTCCACGACTCTGGTGGTGTGCTCCCATTCACCAAATCACTGAAGCCTTCACAGTGGTACTGTGTATCTTACCGATATCTTTTAGGATCGGTATTGTATACATCATCACTCCAGCCACCGTTTTAGCCAATCGTTGACCCATTTCAGAAAATCGCTGGCACGGAGAAAAATGTCAAAACACAGGGAAAAGCTGACTAGCACAGAAAAATATGTCGTAGCACAAGCACAGAGACAGTCACTAAGATGGTGAAAACCATAGACAGGCACGACGGTGAAGGTGCAGGCAGAAGGATAGACAGGCGGACATGTGCAAGCTACAGTACACAATACAGTTAAAAACTACATATCCTTCAATAATCAATGACACACATTATTTGATATAATAATTATCATGGTAAATTGAACCCAATGTTACTATCGGTAGTTTGGCAAGCTGACACTCGCTAAAATGTCAATCAGCTTAATATAATGAATCCTTCAGTTTTGCGAGAGATATCCCTTAGTTTTTGCCAAAGTAATTACCCGGGTTTGCGCACAAATCCCCCAGTTTCGCGCAAATATCCCCTACTTTTGCGCAAGTATCTCCAAGTCATGTGCAAATACGGTAGTTGAACTGTAATCACGCAAAAGCGCGCAACTAATACATGACAAAGGTTCTGGACCTTGATGCGTTAGCCCGATTAAATTTTGCCGTGGACCGACCCCCAAGCCGTCGTCCTCGTTAGTTTCGTGACCAGACAGCAACGTGAAGGTAAAAGTGCGCACGATATGAGAAGGAAAATCGACGCGGATATGATTTGTTCGCAAAATATACTTGACCGGCAATTGCTGGCTGCTCATAAATGCTCATTTGAGGTGAATAATAATCAGTTTGAGGGGAAACAGCGACATTTTCGGCTGGTTGCTAGTGTAATGGCATCAAACCGCGTGATGATTGATCGTCACGGGCAATTATTAGTCAGGGTCAATCCGAAACGATATACTTGGTCGGCGCTTTGAGCCTTTCACAAGCACTCCTTATCTTTGGGTCTCAGCGGTACCAGGCTTAGATTGGGAATTGCCATAATATATACATCATTGAGCGGCTGCCGGACACAGACTAACTCTTTTAACACTTAAAAAGACACTGTAACAGCAAAATCATCTTGAGTCTTGGCCGTGTAGTACTGTAGTGGTGATTCTATTTAGATTTCTCTACTATAATAGACGTTTCGTCTTGGTAAAACCCAGTTGACAACCGATACTATTATCAACCAGGAAACATTCCAAATAGTCTTCGCGCTTTGAAATATGGTATACTGTCTTCCGATTAGTGGCAAGTCTCCGACCATTTGTATGGCATGTATATTAATAATTATATTCATCGACTGAGCAAGTGAAATGAATAATATAGACGTTCGAGGTGACTAAAGTAGCCGAGACATTAGGAGGACCGTGCGCTGTCTTGACCAGTTATGACAAAACGTGATAGAAATACACTAGACAGAGAACAGGGCTATCGCATCTGAATTCAGTTGATAGTGCATTGAATCTGGCGCAATGGGATCAGTATATCCCATCCCGTGCTCAACTTGAAGCGCCCTTCGGGCCTGAAAGGCACTTGTGTACCTTGGATTCCAATAAACATGACGCGAAATATGAATCTGCCCATATGGGCACCCAAAATGCTGTTAACGCATCAAGTGGATTTCGGGATTGGAGCACACAGTGCAAGGCTCCGCTTGTTTTTTGTGGTCTTTAATTACTATAACGTCTGAATGGTACTGTTTACATCCTCCGGGTATATACCCGCGCGTACAGTCTTCTCTTCTTTGCTCTAGCCTCCGTAGTTATTTGTAGAGGCAGATCTTAGCTTCGTTCAGCTCCAATTTAATCGTAGTCAGTACCCCTTCCAGAGTGAACTCATTGAATACAGCGTTACTATTGGCATAAATGGTATAAAATTAAGGCATACAATTGGATAATATTGTCGTTCTGTGCTAACCCGGGATATTATGTGTTCTGAAGAGATTTGTTGTGCTGGCCCTGCTTTTTCTGTGCTGGCCCTGTTTTTTCTGTGCTGGCCATGATTTTTCTGTGCTGGTCAGCCATTCTTGTGCTGGTCAGCTTTTTTCTGTGTTTTGACAGCATCGTCCGCTGGCACGGGGGACTTTAAAAAAATTCAACTTGAATCTTTTTATCCAATGAGAAAATTTGACTTGCAGTACCGTAGTGAAATAAGGGGGGCAAAATGCCTCCCTTCATGATTATTTGACCACCTGCACCTAACAACTCCTCAACAGGAAGTACCGTGGTGAAATCAATAGGGGCAATATGCCTTGATTCATGGCTTAACATCTTAGGTTGTATAGTATCATGAAATCAAGTCGAAACCGAGCGTTCACGAAAGGGTTAACCCTTTCGCGCGACCCTTTCGTGGGCTAACCCTTTCGTGAACGCCTTGATTCCATGATACTATACAAACTAAGATGTTCACGAAAGGGTTAATACTGCCTATTTTAGTGGGACGAGGGGACAGAGAAGTGCATGTACTCAAAAAGCCATGGGAAAGTCCAACCTTTTTTATGCTTTGGACGACCTCAAGAAAAATGCAGCGTGATTGGAACTTCAGGGATCGACAAGTATGAACAGTGGTATCTGTAATACTGTAGCTTTTTGTTGGGGAGGATCCGAAAACAAATCCATACGTTCCAGCGGCCGCGAGGAACCCCAAAAGTCAATTCGGCGAAAACACAGAACAGACACCTCCAACCTAGTGCTTGTATTGAAGACACAACGGTTCAGCGAACGAGAATGTTATGATTGCACGGTTCAAAGGACACAAGTTTAGAGTGAAGGTATTTCATAAGATCTTAGAAATATTCATATACCGTAGTACACTACTGCTGCAGATATACCTTGAAATTGCTGGTGATTTTGTGGTAGATCGGTTTGGCGAGTAGTGGCACCAGTCCTTTTGACAGTATTTTAGATACATACACGCTGGAAAGTACGTTCTCATACGGCGACACTATCCTCGGCCATCTCAGCGAGCGTGGCAGCTACGCCGCTCACTGTCTGCACGTCGCCAGCCTCGAGCTCGCGCACGAAATCGTTAATGTCCTCGATGCCGTCGTGGCAGGCGTCAATTAAGGATGCGGGGGTTTCTTTGTCTCGACGCGGTTTTCTCCGCTTGAAAGGTAAGCGCGTTGTTCGAAGTTACTACCCAGTGGGTGGTGGGTAGTACCCACCATTCCCGAATATCCGTCCGTCATGAAATCGCCACGAGAAGAGCACGTTGGACGCCTCTGAAGCGTCTTGTTCCGTCATACATGTAGACCGGGAATTGTGTGTGCCGACCGATCAATTGCGAAGCAGCCAGTGTATTTCAGCCACTCGCTGAAAGTGCCTTCAGTAACCTCAGATTGGGAAACCTTTTACGTACTCTGAAATATTTTGCTGTTCGCTGACGACGATAGATGTCTGTATCTCAGCCAAAAAAAATTCTCACGGTTTCACGCTTTACTTGCAGTACTCATATCCGTCCGGTACAAATCGAGCCAATGGTATTACACATAGAGACCCGCGGCCATGGCAACCGCGACACCACGCAGCCGAACTTGCTAGGGACAAGTGGCTTTAATGCTGTCGGGCATGCAGCTAGGTGAGTGGTGGTCGGCTGCTGTATCCGCCTCTGCTTGCTTGGGCACAGACGCCCACGTTGCAACAATCCACGGTCACGCAATCCAGTCGCCCGCTTGCATGAACATCGGGCAGGTTCCTATCGATCTATGCCGTCAGCAATGTGCGTCATCAAAGAGTAGGAAGGCCTGCAGAATCGATTGCACGAGTTAGCTTTTCCTCTTTGCCATCATTGGTACATTTCTCACGCAGTAATAACTAACATGTCTAACTCTGCCCGCGCTGTTCTCAGCCGGTCGTACCGCCATCAATCGAGCAAGTCGATGTATTTCACCAGAATGTGCTTGATCTTGTCCCCGACGTCCTTGGGCATGACCGAGTCCTCCTTCGCGCCGGCGGCCAGCAGCGCCTCCAGGAGCTCCAGCAGTTCCAAGTAGTGCAGCCGCGTGACGTCCTCCTGCGGGAGGTTCGTGCTCTCGCCGATCACGAGGTCGAGGAGCACCTTGAAGTCGTTGAGGAAGACGATCTCCATCGCCGTCTCGTCCGCCAGGATGTCGCCAAAGAGCTGCAGTCACGTAGCGAGCCACGTCAGTCCCGCGCCCGCGTGCGGACTCGCGCCCCTCGCCCCCCCCTCCCAGCGCGTCCCAGAGCTGCGCGAGCCACTCGCGCGGACACGGACAGCCGCACGAGTTGATGACGTGCAGCAGCGCGCCGCTGAGGTGCTCGCGGCCGTCCTTGGCGTCGCGCAGCACCTCGCGCAGCACGCGCTCCACTGGAGCGGCTCCAGAAAGCGCAGCCACGCGAACAGCTGCGCCGCCTGCGCCGCGTCCAGCTCCTCCAGCGCTTGGCACGTGGAGCTCACGACGGCGCGCACGCGCTGCCCCAGCGGCGTATCCAGATACACCACGTCCAGCGCGCCGAGAGCTCGCGTGATGCTTTGATGTGGCGTGCGCCACACCACGTGACGAGCGAAAGTCAGTGGGCTGGAGCAGATTGTCCGGGTTAATGCAGTGCTCAGTACTATTTTTGCCTTGCACGGGAGTTGATTTCTGAGAGGGATCGCGGGAAAAGCAGAAATGCATGTGCGTGCAACTGTGCAGCACTGTACATGTACTGTACCCAGTGTGATTTGAGATGCTTGGAAGCAAAGCTGGAGGGCGACCACGAAACAAACGTTTTGTTGCTATATGCAGGTGCTTAGTTGCTCCTGAGAGTACATGTATTACGACGAGCTTGCTGGTTATCGAAGTGCATACATGTATCGAGATGATGTACGTAGCGTACAACCAGCTGTGCCAGGGCACAGCATTAGTAGATACGGTACATGTATAATACATGTACAGTACATAAGTCACAAATCTGTCATTCACACCGAGTCCGGATAGATGGACAAGAGCAAATCCCACACAACAATTTCCCCCTTCCATTCAACACTTGCCGATTAGACCCATCGCAGTCTTTTCAGTGCTACTAGTAATACTGTAGTCACAGCCCACGATGTTTCGCGGTGGACTTGTCCTAGTCGCAATAAGCACCGTCATGGCCTGCAGCGAAGCCATTCCACCCATTACCAGCGATAATAAGAGCGTCGAGGGGATGAAATTGTCACCAGTTGAACACGATAGCAAGCAATCGGTTCCCAAGACATATCCGGGAGAAAACAAAGATGACGAAGAAAGAGGCTTCGACTTGAAGAAATTGATCGGCCTGGAAACGACCCCGAACGATTTCGCCAAAAAGATCCTGAAGAAGATGACGAAGAACGACGAATTCAAGCTCGAAATGTTCGCTAAGTGGAAAGACCATGAGCTCAGTGTAGGCGAGATCTCGTTAAAGCTGAATGTGCCCTACAGCGATCGCTTTCTACCGCTGCTGATTGAGTACATCAACCACGTGTACCCCTCAAGAATTTCAGAAGTTGCAAGGAATCAACGCGTTCGTTTTGGAAAAAATCAGATCCGTTACTTTGACGACGATGAAACATTAGAGTGGCTAAGAAACTTTGGACGTTAGAGCATCTCCACCAGTTCGTCTTAAATGGCTGTTGAGACTCGGCCAAGACTTATGGCTCCCACTGGCACGTCCTATTGCTGGTTTTAACTTCACCAGGGCCTATAGGATGACACTCGAGACTTAAACGAAGTCTCGGATCTCAAGCAATTTGGCTTGCCAGTAAACGCAAAGGAAACGACGAGCACTTGTTCTCGTCAACCATGGACAAAGGGCGAGAATGGAGTGAAAGCGAGTCCATCCAGCTTTGCCGATCATGGCTCGGAGGACACTGTTCGAGGAACTGGTCAGAAGAGGAATACCTCCACTAGTCGGTTGTATAGCCAAGTAGACTCCTCATACGAATCGCCGGCGGAAGTCCACTGAGCACGTTCAGCCACGTACAGTACATTCATAGCAGAGCACGGGCAAGCTGTAAGGGAAGTTGCCAGTTTCGTGCACTTTTTCGAATGCCCTCATTGTATGCCTGCTGGTGAAGGCGCCAACGGTCAGATCGCCGTATAAAAGCTAGGAGGTGAAATCTCTTGATCACGTTGATTTTTTTAATCATTGGAGTCATTAACTAGCGTCTTCTATAGGCTTCAAAACCTCCTTGGTAAATCTCTTCTACTTCTGAGGTTCAACCAGTTTCGTGCACTTTACATACTTGGATTTTGTAAGAGCCGCAATCTAGAATCTGATATCACGATGCAACCAAGTGACCCTTCAAAATACATAAATCGAGTAAAACATCAATTTACACGGTAAACTAGTTTATACAGGTTTTAGCTGCAGTTCCACTACGATGTCGCTGCTGATCCAACCGATCAAAAGCGTCCACGACGTCAGGGCGGTCTTGCCGGAGGGGCACCTCAAACTCCCATGAGTTCTCCGTGTGAGGGTTGCCTCTCCACTTTACCAGATACGGGTTTTGCCCACGGCACCGACGTCTCGCTAGAATACGTTCCACATGATAGTGGCGATTCCCCTTGTTCATCGAGTAACGCTGGAGGAGGACGCCTCGCTGCCACAGAGTCCTCTGGCGAGGTCGAGCGTGGTGACTGCGTTCTCTCAGAGTTTGAGTGAGCTCCGAGCTCCCGTCCAAGACGTTCACCAGCGTGTCTATCGCTGTTGCGATGATATTGACTCGCTGCACCAGCGGCTGGACTGAGTCCAAGTTCCTCGGGAACTACCATCGTGGCCAGATTGACCTTCTGGTCTGCTTGCGAGAGGCTCCACAAGGTCACTCTCTTGTGACCGCCCCCGCGGAACCGCTCGTTGTAAGCTCGGCTCCCCTTCCAAACGCATCGCTGACGCCCTCGACTCCAGGTCTCCAAAGCGCGCCCGGGCCGGGTCCTGATATGGCTTGAGTAAGCCGACGTAGAAAACGGGGTGTGTCCGCATTTTCATAGGAAGATTGAGCGTATACGCCAGGCCCTTCTTGGCCACGACCTTGAAAGGTCCAATAAAGCGCGGCGCAACTTCGTCTTAAAGACAGCCGACACTGTATGTGTAGGTAGGTTTTTAACGTTTAGTAAAACTAGGTCACCGACTTGATAACTATGAACATTGCTTCTGCCATTGGCATCCGCATAGTCCTTTTGTTTATTTTGGCTTTCAGCCATTGCGTCACGCACGTGTCTCAAGACACTCAGACGCTTTGTCAAAAATGCGTCTATCTGTTTACGAACAGCGAGAGGGATGATATCAGTAAGTCGCTCGGCGACCTCCTCTTCCCCATTAAGCCCAGAGCCAGGTCGTGGCGGCGTCAGCGGGACGTGGGGACGTGACAAGCCGTTCACATAGAACGGCGTGTAGCCTGTGGAGGCATGCACAGCGTTATTCAACGCAAACTCAACGAGTGGGAGCATGGCGCTCCAATGCTTCGGCGTCTCAGCGCAGATGCTACGGAGAACATCCTCCACAACGCGATTGTCGCGTTCAGTCTGACCATCGGTCTGCGAATGATCCGCGGTGGACATGTCCAAGCGATGGCGAAGCACCGTAAACACGGACGTCCAGAACTTGCCCGTGAAACGCAGGGATCGTGTGTTCAGACAATAAGGCCTGCCCGAGGCCTTATTGATCGAGGAACAGCGTAGCTGTACCCTCACCATCGATGGTATCCGGCATAGCCACGAGATGAGCCATCTTGCTCAGTCGGTATTGAAAGACCACCACGCCCGTGTTGCCTGCCGCGTCGGTCGGCAGGCCAAACACAAAGTCCATACTAATGGATTACCAACACCCTGAGGGTACAGGCAAGCTGGCCAGCGTCGCGGCCGCATGGGGCGCTGGTTTGACCCGTTGACACGTCTCGCACGTGCGCACATAGGTGCCGACCCACTTGTACAAGTTGAACCACCAATAGTGCAAGCTCACCGAGCTGTAGGTCTTTTCTCGACCGAGATAACCGCCGGCCGGGGTGTCGTGTGCCTCGTAGAGGATGTGGTACTTGAGGTCCTCGTCGTGAGGTACCACAACCCGTGGTGGATCATCAGTTCCTGTTCTGTAATATAGCAGCCCGCCATCGAATGCATAACGATGCAGACGAGCGCGCAACCACACCGATAATTCCGTGTCCGAGTCTTCAAACACCTTGCTCCCAAGAGCCTTCAACAACACGACACACATGTCGTCGCTGGCGTACGACGCGCGGATCAGATCCAGAATGAATGACGTCACCGTAGTGACATGAGCTACCTCATAGTTCGGTCTGCGCGACAGCGCATCAGCCAACGCGTTATGCTTTCCAGGCGTATACTTCACCTCGAAGTTATACTCAGCAAAGAAGGACAGCCATCGGGCCATCCGTTGCGAGAGATGCGGCGACTGAGTCGCAGTGTGTAGTGGCGCATGATCAGTGTAGATCACAAACGGCTTAGTGCCGAGCAGGTACTCTGAATTTGACCAGAGCATTCTTCATCGCAAGTAGCTCCTTGTCATGAAGTTAGTAGTTCTTCTCCGTAGCTTTGAGCTGTCGATATTCAAACGCGATCACGCGATCACGCCCCTCGGCGTCTGCTTGTAGCAGTGCACAGCCGATGGCAAAGTCCGATGCGTCACAGACGACACTAAAAGAACGATCAGGGTCTGGCAACGCCAGTATCGGAGCATGAAGGAGACTCCCCTTAATCGCTTCGAACGCATCTTGATGCTCGACGTTCCAACGCCACACCGCGTCCTTCTTTAAAAGATTGGACAATGGCCGAGCCATCTCAGCGTAATTCTCGATGTACTTATGCAAGTAGTTGGCGAGGCCAAGCCACTTCCGTAAGTCCTTCTGGTTCCGAGGAACCGGTCATTCGACAACGGCTTTCACCTTAGCGGGATCCGCTCGAAGGCCACGCTTTCCAATGAAGCACCCTAGGAAGGGTATCACTTCAGCACCGAAGATGCACTTATCAATGTTGGCATACAACTTGTTCGTGCGCATGCACTCGAGCACCGCTCGCAGGTGCTCTATGTGGGTTTCCACATTGGTCTTACCGAGCTCCACACGACTGTGGACGAATATATCGTCAAAGTACGTCTGAGCGTATGCCCGGTGGGGCCTGAACAGCTGCGTCACCAGACGATTGAACGTCGCTGGCGCGTTCGATAGCCCTTGGGGTATAACTAGCCCCTCCCAGAGCATGCCGCTCGGGGTGCCGACCGCTGTTAGCGGAATATCACTCGCTCGCATGAGCAGCTGATAATACCCGTCGACTAAGTCCAGGGCACGGTACAGCGTACAGCCCACCATATTGTTCGGAAGAACATCCTTCCTAGGAATCAGTGTCTGAGCCGGAATGGTGGCGGCATTAAGCTTATTAAAAGCATGCACGATACGCCACTTGCCATTAGGCTTTCTGACACAGAATGTAGGTGTCGAGTGTGGAGACTTGCCCTCACGCACCAGACCCGCCTCGAGCTTGGGACGGAAGAATGCGTCAATGATGTCACACTATTCCCCTGGTAAGGACTACTGTCTTGTGACACAGTACTTGGTTCCAGGAACCAGATCGATCTCATGGCGAACGCCTCGATCGGGAGGAAGCTCAGAGGGTGGCTCCTTAGAGACCACGTCTTGATACTCCCTGATCACGGGGCAAAAGGGATCCGACATAATCTTCAGGATCTCAGATCCACTACGCGCATTGAGCGCCTTCTTCGCGTCCTCTAGAACAGCATCATCAAGAAGCTAGGATGAGTTTAACTCTTTCTCCGGTCGTATAACGACAACCTTGGCCAACTCGCCGTCGCTGCAAGACGCATGGCGTCGGATGTAATGGGGCCTGGATTGGCCAGTGTCCTTTTCAAGGAAAAAGGGATGTTCTCTGGGGTGGCCCACACCGGCCGGTGTTGCCCACAAGAACTGAGTGTCACACACCACGACGGGTACTGTGTACCAGAATATTCCACGTAGACGTTCCCCAAGTAATATGTTAAGTTAGGGTTCAGTCGTACTTAAACGACGACGGTTCACGAGAGCTAACCGCTGAGGAAGATCGCCATTTAGACAGGGCTTCAGTATGCAGATAGAAAGCAGTAGATAGGAACTTGTGAGTGTTATTAATACAAGTTAGTTTAACTCTAACCTACAAGTGTGCAAGTCTCTTTAATACTCGGTATTAAAGGAGACCGATAAGGCAGGACCTTTTGTACCAGAGGCAACAGAGACGCCATGCGTTTGTTGTCGTTAGCGTGTTACGTTCCCTCTTAGATATTGGGCATGTGACCACCGTCACACCTGGTAGCACTTGTAGTCAATCCCGCGACCGACGCAGATCTCTACAATCAGGGTCTCTTTGAGTATGAAAGACTCAGGGAGTCGGCTGCCGATGCGGCAGGACTTTCCTCACCTCTCCGACGCCCACTGGGCTACGCTGGAGAAGATGGTTAGTCTCCTGGGCGAGGCAGCCTTCGCTGGATTTCCCAACCTTCCTGCTGAGCAGCAAAGGGAGCGCGTGGAGCGCTTCGACAAGTACCAGGCGTCGCTTATTGCTCACGTGAGCGCTGCTGCGCAGGAAACCGCTAGTGCGACGATGCGAGCTGAGGCACAGAGTGCGGCACAGGCGTCCGCCACGAACACGGCTTCATTCGCTACGCGTCCAACCACGACGAAGCCCGTCAAGATGTCGGTTCCGACGTTCGACGGCAAATACTCAGATAGTCTCGTGTTCTGGGTTCGCAAGATCGAGATCGCGCTAAGCGCTAGTCACATCTACGACGCGCGAGCTCAGGTGGCGTTTGCGCTGTCCAACCTTGGAGGGCGTGCATGCTCATGGGCCATGGCCCGTAAAACGGCGACTCCGGGGTACTTCACCTCGTGGTCGTTCATGGAACAGGAGCTACGCTTCACTTTCCTCCTTGCCAATATGCCATACCGTTACCGCTCCAATTTCTTACAATGCAAGCAAGGCATGCGGTCGCTTCAAGACTACGTCATGGAGCTCCATAACGTCGAAGCCGGCATGGCTGGCGCACCCATCTCTGAGGACGTCAAGGTGACGGTTTTCATGGACGGTGTCCGCACGGGTCCGGTTCGGACGGAGCTCTTCCGGCGTCAGTCGAAAACCTTTAATGAGGCGGTCCACATCGCTATGCTGGAGGATCACTGCGTGCGCTCAGCGCAAGGTCACACGCCTCATGTCGAAGCAAGCGAGGGTCCCGCTCCGATGGAGATCTCTCTTGCTCCCACTTCCGCCACACCTCGTGCGCGCGCTCCGCCAGCTCCAGCAGCTTCGTGCGCGCCACGCGCTGGGCCCTGCAGCGAGCGCTCGCGTGCAGCGCCGAAAACTGCGCGTGCTATAGGGAAATTGTATTGGCCCATACATAAGTCAAGTGAATACTAAAAGGGCTTTTAATTAAACACTATAATAATTATATTATTTTTAAATATATATATATATGAAAATCATATTTTGCCTTTGATTTTCCGTACCAAAAAACGGAGGCTTTTGTTGTTGTTGTAATTTCCATCGTAATTATTTTCCAACACGCACTCCTCATAGGATTCGGCGACTGTTTGCGCTGTCTGAGATGCATTAGCTTTAGCGATCACATATCCAGTGAGCATATCCACGGCATTAAGCGGTCGCAGACGCCCCTCATTCGACAACTGGGCGACAGGCGGGGTACGTTACATTTTACTTTTCATTTTGTAATTGTAGGTCTTGCCGAATCGGCACGCCCTCAGCGGACTGAACGTGCAAGTGGTCGCTGTATCGGTTGTAACCAACGTGGTCACTTCCGTCGGAACTGCCCCACCAACCCGTGTGCAGCGGGGCTGCCGTAGCGTGCGTCAGAGGAAGACGTAGACTCACTGAGTCTGAGTACGAGTCCGTACGATCCCTATCTACGGACTCCTAGAGTCTAAAGCCTTAACACCAAGGCAACTAGACGCTACATGTCTTTTTCCAAACTGATTTATGTATTGCTTAAGTACGGCAATACCGCACGATGCGAACCTATGAAGTTTTACTATATACCGTAGTAAAACCTAATCAAATGCATCCTGACTGGCTCACAAGCCACCTACTGTTTCTTTGTTATATGTTTGGATCCAGTACTGATATTTGGTTAATAACAAGTACTGTTCTGTTAATATGTGTCATGCACAGTTGGTGTACATTCACCCAAGGTGTGTATGCTACACTTGTGTAACCCCGTTACACCGGGGAAGGCACCACTCGACAAGAAGCACTCAGTGCGTCCGGCTCTCAACAGCCTAGAGGCGACGGAGTCGGAAAACGGCGACTCCCAGTAGGGGCGGGACTCCCTCCTAGCGTGAAAGGGTATCCAGAACCGATGACGGTCCTGATCGATTTAGTGGTGTCGTTTAACTTTGCGACGAAAGCCAGTGGTGCTAGGAACAATGCATTGTATGCTAGTGCTTTAGAAGCCTCTAAGAGCAATACCAATGTATCTGTTCGCTTAGAGACTGGCTCCATCGTGTCTACCCGCAAGGTTACCATACCCTTAAGCGTGAAGTTTGACGACTTCAATTCGGTCGAACCGTTCATTGTCGTGGGCATGGATGATCGATACGATTTTATCCTCGGTATGCCTTGGCTTGCTAAGCACGAGCCGTGGATAGATTGGCGTAGTCGCACCATCAGTGCCAGCCACAACCCCCTCGCGGGCAGAGCCCTGGCGGGTCATGTCTCCTTCTCTTCCCGAGACGGGTTTGTACATGAGCACTGTGTGCCACGCGCCGATCGGCAATTTACCGGCTCTTCTGAAGTCCTACAACTGCCGACGGCATCGCCCCCACGAGCGCGGGAGCTCGAGGTCGGTGGTGGCAAAGACCCGCAAGATCCTAGACAGTTGGAAGGCAGGGTTCTGCAGTTTGCAACCGAGTTGCATCTGTCCAAGGGACAGTAACGACTCAAAGCACGGACGCTGCAAAACCTCGCGCAGGAAGGGGTGGTAGCGTCCGAGCTCCCCCTACGCAAAGCGTGGTGGCTGGTTCAGCCCACGTTGAGGAATGTGCTGGAGTTGTGATTCGCGCAAACAAGAGTGGTCGAGTCGGAGCTCCCACTACGCAAAGCGTTGTAGCTGGTTCGGCTCGCGCGACGGAAGACGCTGGAGCTTGTGCTCGCGCAACCAGGAGCGGTCGAGCAGAGGCTCCAACTTGCAGGGTCAACAAGGGTGACAAGGTCACAAGTACGCCCAAGGTAGAGGCGTCTAGACGCGAGGCGGATCCCGCGGCTGAGGACAGGGTTCCTCAAGTGTTCGACGTCTTCACGGGTGAACCCAAGGTAGGGGAGGTGCTGACCCCCTTGCTGACAGTAGCGGGCTATTTGAGCTCGAGGAGCTTTCTTATGTCGAGTTTTTTTTACTCTCTCGAGGCGGGAGAGTTGGCGGAAGTGGTTCTGCTTCGCCCAGAAGGCAGCTCACTGGAGTTCAACTCCTTGTCAGTCATGGACTCCGATGTTTTGGAAGACGAACGAACCTCTAGGAGAGAGATAAGCCACCTATACTCTCACCATCCACCCGCTGGGTGGATTGATGTCAGTACAAGTGACTTAGTAGTGAATCCTATCCTGGCTATTTTGCCCCTACTATTTCAAGGATTTTTGAGCGAGCCTAAGATTGCTCTTGGACAGGGTATAGCCCCCTCATTACACTATGGGGGTTATCGAAACGGGATATGGCACTAAATCAATCTCATACCGCACGCCCCGATCCGGGGGAAGGATCGAGGGCGGGTCGTCACTAACGACATCCGAAAACTGCTTCAAAAGGGGGTGATACGGATCCGAGGAGTCCTTTCAAATGGCAGCGCCATATCGCGTCTGCCTCCTAGAAGTTCGTACGGATCCCATTGGGCCAGTGGTCACACCCTGACGCTGGGACCGGGAGGTCAGTGGATCGATCCCCACCGTGGGACGAATTTGTGCAAAGGCCGGAGAGGGGAATAACCATTAGTAGGCACCAAGTATTGTACCGCGCGGCAGTGACCGCTTCCGAAGGAACAGGTCGATGTAATCGACGCCTTCTTCGCGGCGAAACATGCCGCGGGCATGGGGCGCGAGTCAAAGTCGACACACTCGTCCCCGACGTTCTGTGTGCGCATACCCAACGGGAAGTGGCGCATGGTGCATGCCTTCAACAAATTGAATGCGGCAAAAATTCCGGCGTCAACGCCTATCCCCCGAAAGGATGTGCTGTAGAACAGCATGGCAGGCCGCACGGTCTTTAGTGCGCTCGACATGGTCGACGGCTATTATCAGCTCCTGATGCGCGAGTCCGATATTCCGCTCACGGCGGTAAGTACCCCCAGTGGGATGCTGAGGGAGTGGTTGGTACACGCCAAGAACGCAGTATTCTACTCTGAAGTCATTGAGCAGTTCCTTCCAGTTGCTGCGTGTCGAGCGACCAAGTTGCTGGTACCAGTTGCGGGCTGGTCCAGTGAGTAATCCACCAAAGACGATGTACTTCTCGCTACCTGAGGCCTGATCCCGGATGAACGCAGACTTAACTTTGGCGACCCAGCCTCTGGCGCGATCTTCGTCGTTGCCTTTATCAGAGAACTCTTTCAACTCGGAGATCGCTGACATCCGGACCCAAGGGATGGATGGGGCACTTGCGGCCGAACCAGGCGAGGCTTTGGCTGACGCTAGGGCCGCACACCGAGGTGTATCAATGCTCAACTCGTCGGGGCCGAATTCATTCGGCGATCCGTGATGCGACCCTGCCGATTCCATATCCATGTCTTGGGCATCGTGGATCTTGGACGGGTTGGGCACCAGTGGGGACTGGCCAGCGGTTTGCTGCTCCCTCAAGAACCACCCCATCGCAGCATTGAAGAACGTTTGCATGCGATCGGTGCTGTGGAGATCCGGTCTTGTGATCGTCGACACATCGCCTTGCGGGACATGTCGCTTCACTTCCACGTTTCGGGATTGAAGCATGGCCGCTCCATATAAGTGTCATCCTCCCGATCCCGATCGAAGTATCCGACCCGAGCTCCGACACCACAGATCCGTCCGCAGACCCGTTCGCAGATACTAACGGCGAGGATCCCGAGTGGGAATTCCTGGTGGCCCGCGATGGAGCGTGATCCGGGAGAGTCGACTGAGAGGAAACACCAACAAACGGAGTGAGCAGCTTGAACAGTAGCGTGGATGACTTCTCCATCGTGGTCAAGCTTAACCTAAACAGTGCGTTTGCATCAAATGATCCTGCTACGATACCTGCTTCCTTCAGCATGCGCATCAAGACACGTATTCCGTTCATTTGGTAAGTCGATGGGACCGGGGACGTCACAGGGCCTTGTAGTTCTCCGACCTGCTTCAGCTTCATCACCTTCATTGTAGAATCTTCGGTCAGGAAAGCATTGAGCTCCTTCTGATAGAAGATCTTCTCCAGCTGATCTTCGGTCCAAGCTTTGGCTTCACCACTCTCGTCCGCGTCTGGAGCTTTTAGCTTCATCTTCGCTGGTTTCCGTTTCGAATTTTTCTTCTTCGAGGAGACATGCGAGGTGGGGGGAGTGGTATGTGTGGCGAGGCGGGTGAGCGCCTTTTTCGCCCAGGTGTATAGCACGTAGCCACGGGGCTGCCCTTCCGGAGAAATACTCCTCCTTCCGGATTTCCCCATGGGGTCAGACTCCGGAAGCAGCACTGGGTGCCGCAAACGGAGGTGGCGTGTGAACTTGTGAACCCCTTTAGTTAATATAGATAAATCATGAGGTGTAGATCGCTTACGTTACTCCAAACGTAGATCAATACGGCTGGCTGGGACCACAAGTAGACCTTCCCAACGCAACCTTTGATATACAGAGAGATGATATGCAAATATACAGCTACTACTTATATCTCTGAAAGCAGCCTCTTTTATCTCGGTTTCACTATGGTCGGAAGTGGCGTAATCATGGCGTCCGTCTGGCGGGCGACAGGGGGGCAGTCTGCGCAGCAAATCCCGGCTGGTGGTCTTGGTCGGTCGTTAACATCTTGGCTTGACTATACTTGGAATCTGGAAGGACCTTCTGGGTACAAATCAGGTAAGCAATCACTTGATGACGGGTCATCCTTCCAGAAGTAGAGTCCGGATTGCTGCGGCTTCGTCCGGGGTCCGGGGCTCCAACTTCTGGAGTTTATCTTGGATTCATTATACCCATCGTCCGGAAGGGCATCAAATATCCTCCTTCCGGACACCATCTTGGCTTCCTTCTGCACTTGTGGCGTTGCTCGTTACACGCTCGACGATCTCTACCGTCAAGGCCCTTTCTGGACCCGTCGCAGGCAGGGTTAGAGGGGCGGACAAAATTTGTGAAGCCGCTTCGTGTCAAGCGCATGAACGTCCTTCGGTTTTCACCGACGGGTCTTCGTCCGGCGGATCACGATTCGCATCATGATCCGCGGGGGGGGGGCAGAGGGGCCTAGGGGAGGGGGGTGAAGTTTCTCTTCCAGGTCCATCGCTGAACCTTCCTCCTGATCCTCGACAGAGCTCCTCCCAGCACGCTGACGATCGGTGTATCCTTCATTCTTCAGATGCGACGACGGTGATTCACCTTCCGTCGGCGCGCCGATCCCCGGCTCAACTTTGATCTTGGCATCTTCTTGGGACTCACGGTGAAATCCAGAGTCACCAGAAGATCCGGGCACGCGCACCACTGTGGTGTAGTGGTTTTACGAAGATTTTACGACGTGTCACGCACTCCCACACAGAGGCGCCCGGACTACCGACTAACGGAGGGGTTACTCCGCTTGCCGTGAAGGGCCTGAAGATCTTGCTCACCTTGTGTACCCGTCGGTGTGGGCGGTTACGCTCTTCCAGGGTGACTCGGGAAGATGTCGGGCTTGATCTTGGGTTGAGCTGGTGTGGACGGCACTTGGGGGATTCGGTTGATGCTGCCGTGGAAACGCTTCACGCAGCAGTCGTTAGGGTGTAGACCCGCCTTGAATATACGCGATCTACGTGGGGTTGTCCCTTGGGTGTGTTCCGATGTTCCTTTTCGTACTTGTCCGCCTCTTTCTGGCGGGATCTTGAGCGGTGGATATGAGTGTGCAGCCCAGCCAAGCATTCCGGGATCTCTAGTGCCTTCTCCCTACGTAACTTCGCGTTCCTTGTTCGTCGGAGGGGGCCAATATACTTCCCAGCTCCAGAAAAAGGAAGTCGCATGTCTCGCAAGGAAAATCTCTCTCCGTGTTACTGGGTAAATTGCCAAGTCTACCTATCCTATCTTCTCTCCTTTTTCTCTGCCCATCCTCCACGGTACTTCAAACGTGGGCAGCTCTCAGCCTTACCTTTGCCAAAGTGGCTCCTCCATCGGAGCTTATGTGAGTGTACCAATTTTCTGGTACTGGTTGATCTCCGTGTCTGTGTCAAATGATTGCACTTTTCCGAAGGGTCCGATGTATCGAAACGAGTGTACCATGTGGTATCAGATCTGCTCCAGGTGACTCTTCGAAACCTCAATTTTTCCAACGCGCTTGTCCACAGCAGCGCGCATCACAGCGGATAGCGGTAAGATCTGAGGATACTGGTTTTTGAGGCGGAACGGATTGTTGCGGAATAAGAAGAGGAGCAGCGGCAACGTTGGTAACAGCAAAAAGTGGCCCCCTGCCGAGAATTAGAATACACGAGAGATGGAGCCCCAGACGCGAACACGGCATGAGGCGGGACATGCCATAGTCAGCCTTGTACAACATCAGCGGCAGCGGCGACGATGGCTGTGAGTAAGGTCCCTGATTGGGACATGGCAGCCGATGACGGACTACCCACGGCGGAAGTGACTGTTGATGGTCACGGACAGCAGATCAAGCTAGACAGTGGGACTCGGTATTCCGTAGCTGCCTCCGTCTGGATGGCGCGCGGAGAACGGGTACACGAACCGGCCCCGGTGGACTGTGTCGAGGGCATCGGTGGCTTTCTTGTTAGATGTGGTGGGAGTTTGGACGTTCAGTATGGTAAATGTCTTTGGATAGTGGATTATGATGCGGGTGTGCATAATCGATGGGTGCACCAGTGAGATCCTGGTTGGCGTGGATTTCATGCGGAAACACCGCGCGAACATGAATTTTGACCGTAATGAGGTGATATATTATGACAAAGAGCGGCTAATTGTTATCCCGTTTCGCACCAACGGAGAGGACGGCGATACTAGAATTGATCCTGCGCGGCTGGCGCGACATGAACGGCTGAGACGAAACGCGGTAACCCCGGTAGAGGTAGTAGTGGCGGCGACAGACGGCGAAGTAGGGATGTTTGTCCCCACCCAAAGCTGTGGCACAGTGCCACGGTAACGAAGTCGCAGCATGGCAGGGCCCTCGTTCCGGCCATCAACATGCGAGGTGGCCGTACGAAGCTACCGAGTAAACGAGAACTGACCACCTGGATACGTCTCGAAGCTGACATGGAGGTATTGGCACTGAGCAGGGAATTGGACCCGGATAAGCTGGACGCGTGGCTAGACGAGTTAGGCGATACTAAGACGCCGCTAGGCGATGAGGAGGCAGTGAATATTGGAGCCGCTAAGCCAAATACCCGTGTGAAAGTACTGAAACTGTTGCGACCCTATCCCGAGAATTGACGAGACCTTAGAAGCACTTGGTTGTGCACTGCTGTTCGCGACGTTGAACCTCCACTTGGGGTACTGGCAGATCGGCGTTGCCCCAGAAGATAGGGCAAGGCCGCGTTCCCTACGAAACAAGGCGTGTATCGGTTTCAACGCATGCCCTTTGGGTTAATGAATACCCCGTCGACTTTTCAACGCATGATGAATGAGGTATTACGTGACCTCACATAGACGACGTGTCTGGTGTACGGACAACGACATACAAGATCGGCAGACATAATTAAACGGCATCGGGGTAAAGAACACGCGAAACTCAAAAATATTTTAGCGAATCAACACTAAGAAATCAAATTTATTTAGCGAATCGCAGCTCGGATAGATTTGAGTGGACCGCGTAAAACGCGATGAGTGGCAACTAAAACTGACCTCACTTCCAAAATGGCGCGAAAGAAGCAGCGCTACACGGTCAAGGAGAAGAGGGAAGGCGCGCTGCTCGCCATGCAAGTGGGTGTCGAAGAGGCAGCGCGCCAGCTCCTGCGCCCCCGCCCCACAGTATTTGACTGGTGGAAGCAAGCCGACCAGCTGCTAGCGTTTCAAGGCAGCGCACGATCGCCAATGCTGAAGGGGCAGGGGCGCAAG
>BSXT01000410.1:0-34803 GCA_030267785.1 Phytophthora fragariaefolia | reverse complement strand
AGCCGAACGCTTGACTGACGACGGGGGGTCAGCCGTTGGATCGAAAATCGGGTGCGAGGTCGCCTGGCCGTCTTCTTGGAGCCCGGGCGCCGGAAGGAGTGTCACGACTTCGGTGAGCACGGCTTCTTCATCGTCTTGGAGGATGGCCATTGCGAGGGCGTCAAGAGCTGCGAGGCCGATGGAGGCCGAGTTCACGGCGAGGTGCGCTCGCAACCGTGACCAGAAGGACACTTGGTTGACGAGGATGCCACCGGCGTCTGGTTCGTCCTCGAGCAGTGCTCGGAGGTAGTCGATTTGATCGTCGAACGAGGTTCGCTTCTTGGTTGCGCGCTTGGCGGGTTTCTTGGACATCCTGCTGGACGCTGAGGGCGGTGGCGAATTGGCGAATGAACTTGCCTTTCCGCTGTGGTAAAGTGCGCGGGATGGATGGGAGCTGACCGTGTCAACTAATGGTACTCTGACCGTCCGAGACTGGAACACCCGGAGGTGGCTTTATAGGATTGATGGGAGGTATGACTGAGGATGACAGGAGGACTGGTCCCCTGTGAACACTTGGAAGTCGCGGCCTGAAGAGTTCATTTTCTAATTGCTACTATGGAGATCGCGACGGTTGTTGTCGGGGGAGCGTGGGAGGTTGCTGCGACGACCGTGACTTCGACCGGTAACTTATTCGCTGAACATAAGCTGGTACTACTTTGGTTAATTGCTGGAGCTCTGATCTGGACGATCACCGAGCCTCTACGGAAGATTGGGACGCGCGCGACCCTTGAAGGCTCACACTTTGTATTGAAGTGGGGTCTATTAGCTAGGTTATGTTTGCACCGTTATTGCAAGTATGTCAGAGGTCCGGCTGTGCGTGGCCAACCTTTTCGTGCTAGGATGTGGAAGATCTACGAAGCAATTTTGGCTACACCGATGGTAGTCCTCGAAGTCAAGAAGATGAACGGTGAAGGTCTCGGGCGCCTAATCTACAAATGGTTGGACGCTTTGCACGAATACTGGTGTGTTTTCTTACCTGAATCTTGGCGTTTCGCGTGGCTGACGTGGAAGAAGTACTGTAGAGGGTCTCGCATGGAGGCGAAGAGAGCTGCCGCTCGAGCATTACTGTGTGGCCGCGCTGGGTGGACGGTGATCTCACTAGGGATCTACTTTGCGTTCTACGGAATCTTGTTCAGCTATGAATGCCTTGAGTGGGCTTGCCGCGGATTCCAAGGTGTATTTGTGTTGGTCGTAACCGCTAGTTACGCTCTCGCTAGCAAGCAGGGTGAAACGCTTAACGACATTGTGAGAACCAATTACCTGTTGTTACTGGTCGATGGATCGATCCTTGTGGTTGGTGTTGTTAGCCGGTTGTGGCGATGGTACGAAGCGACGGTGGGCGAGCGTTCGCCCGTGTCTATGGCTAAGGAGGGATATGCAGCTTGGTGCTCGGCTCTGGAAGAACAAGAACAAGCGGATAGATTAAGGGAAGCATTCTGGCGCATGGACGGTGGCGGCGATGCGCCTAGGACGCCGGTGCGAACAAGGAGCGGGTTGGAGGCGGAACGCCGAGCCCTGCGTGCCAAGCGAGAGGTGGCGAGGACGGTTGGAAGTCGACGGGGACGTCGACGCTTAGTCGGGGAGGATGTCCCGAGTCGGGACGGTGGGCAGCGTCTGGGATCTGGAGCAGTGTGTCGGGATCCGCGAGTTGATGACGTGAGGTCGCCGGGAGAGGTCCTGGACGAAGAGACGGACGGCGAAGACTGGTGGTTGAAGTAAACCGGTCCCGATTAATCTTGAAGTTTGTATGGCACGGTCCCAGTGAACCGGGGGTCGTCGTGGCCTTCGGAGTCGCGCCATCATTTTCGACTTGACGGACCTCTGTGAAGGTGACGGAGAACGGGCTGGGGAACGGATGGCATGGCTGCGGCGACCTGCGGCGCGTGCTGGTGTGCTGTGGAGGAGCTAGGTGGGGTGAGCAAGGGGATGCTGCCCGCTAGCGTACGAAGAAAGTGATTGTGCGAGGTTTGTCTCAAGGTAAGTGGCGCGGTTGAGAACGGATCGCGCCGTGCCTGTAGTTAGTCAGTCGTCAATTTGCCCTAACAGGACCACTCGAGTCCGAAGAAACAAGACGCTATTTTATATTTTCCGTATATCCTAGTGGTCTTCTTTTTCTCGGCTTGAGCGCCCGAACAGGACCCGTCCTCAAAGCGCACGAAGCCTCCCCCATACAACGGCGGCCGGCCCCCAAACCGGTCCTACCAGGACGACTCGCGACAATTTTCGCTAGCGAATAAGCCTGCGCGCAACACTATCAGTGACATCCTTCCCAAGGCACACCTTTTGCACAATTTGGGCAACCTCGTGCTCACGAATGTGCGACTAGAGCCACTGCCCCCGAATACCACTGCCTTCCTACAACCTATGGATGCGGGTATAATAGCCGACTTTAAGAGGTCGTACCGAAAGAAACAGCTAAGATGGGTCTACCAGAAGATCAAACGCATTGAACCGATCACTGGGGACGCATACAAGGTAAGCCAGCTTGTCGCCATGCAATGGTGTGATGAAGTATGGGCTGAAATAGCGAAAAAGAACACCATCAGGAACTGTTTTCGGCACACAGGGACCTTGTTCGCCGCAGTCGCTGGGCATGAATGGAACGCCGACAACCAGTGCACTTACGAGGAGGACTTGCGCGCCGACGAGATCATCATTCGTGCGTCGGAGCTACATGTACACTTGTAAATGAACCGAATTTTACCTACCAGAATTTATTGACTTTATCGGAAATAGTATTCTTATAATTAAAGGTGGACCACGGCGTCGGAAGTGAGAGCGGTATGTATTTGTACCAACATATGCCAAATCAATAATCAATGTCAAATCTCACATACGCAGGTAAAAACGGAGGTCGAGTCCGTGTAAGGTGTATTGCAGCTAGAAAAATGTCAAAACACAGGAAAAAAGCTGACTACAGTCGTCCCCGCCAAATTTTCCCCTGCGATCAGCCATGTACCTCGCAGAGATTGTACATTGGTGCTCAAGATTGCTCGGGCCGTCAACACGATCTACTGACTTAGATGCTTTATGAGGGGAAATTGTCGGAGCTAAAAGTCGGTTCACACGCATTAAAATAGAGGACAGTGATGGTAGAAACATATCAAGACAACCTTAGCAGAAGATATCTATTACCACATCTTTGGAATGGGCGTCGCAGGCTTAGAACGAAGACACACCAGAAACGATTAGGAATTGCTGAAGGTAACCGGGCATTGTTAGCTCGATAGTCATTTGACGCATGTCATGGCTAAGCATTACCTTGTTCTAACTCAATACATGCGCATCTATGTCAACCCTGTGGCTCATTCTCAACCGGACGCATGCGGCCGCATGCGTCGAAAAAGTAAAAAAAGGTCACCGTGCGTCGAATTCCACGCATGCGTTCCAGAGGACGCATAGGACGTAGGGGACACATATCGAGGAGCAACCAATCAAAAAGACTTTGCTGCGATCCATCTCGATGCACATGAATCATATGATATGATCTATTTCTTGTTCTGCGGCCATGCGTCTAAATTCGACGCATGAACCGTTCTCAACCGATGCGGCCGCATGGTGCAAAAATATGCGATGCGCTGCGGCCGGTTGAGAATGGACCTGTGCGAAACTTCAAACCTTGCAGTGTTTATTAG
This sequence comes from Phytophthora fragariaefolia, assembly GCA_030267785.1. Lineage (NCBI taxonomy): Eukaryota > Oomycota > Peronosporomycetes > Peronosporales > Peronosporaceae > Phytophthora > Phytophthora fragariaefolia. Next base: position 31,129 of record BSXT01000410.1, on the reverse strand, counting down.
TCCCACTGTTATTATCATGGGTGAATCGGATCGACAAGTTGCGTGAGGCAGAGTACTTAGGGGCGTTGACGCTGGAGGGAAGCGGTCGCATATCAGACTCCGTCGAGCGCGAACATCTTCTACTGCTTCAAATAAAGGACCTGCGACGCCAGCGCTTTGTTGTGACGCGCTCGACAGAGCTGGGCCCTACTTCGGATACACCACCAGCAGCGACGTGCAGGGCATGCTAGACGAAGTCAGCCTCCTCAACGTAGTAGATGCGCAGCTCAATGACATTGAAAGTGCCCAGGCCGTGGTGGGGTTCACCATGTACCAGCTGAGCTATCGCTGTGTAAATCTGATTCTTTTAAAATGTACCGATTTTGTTCAAGTCAAAGTTTATAGAGATTTCTGGTCAATCTGCCCTAAATTCGAGAATGCGGCAAATAAAATGTTACTAACGCGCCATTGAGAGTTATCGAGATAATCGGCTTTAAAGTTGACCAACCAAAAATCGTACGTAAGTAAGGTTTTGAGAAACGGGCCGTTTTGTAAATTCAAAAATTTGAACGGGGTGTATCGACGCTCGCAACTGTAGATCGCAGCTCGTTTCGAGTCGCACACGCAGACACCGATGCAGAGCCCTCCGCTGCACGACAACTCCGCGCCAACGCCTTCACTGGCCGCCGCAACGACACCCTACCGGGCGGGAGCAGGACGCCTGCACCAGGAGAACACGCAGCCATGTGACGCTGGAGCCCGCCACAGCGAAGCCGATAGCGACGCTTCCCTGCGTGGCGATCAAGCCTGCTCAAAGAACAACGTTTCGGGTTCGGAGCGCGAGTCCAACTCGAGCGATGCGCGCGATGACAGTGGTGATGGAGACTTCTCGCTAGAATCATCCGCCGGGGAAAGTGATGAAGAGGCGTTGACAGAGGCAAGTGCGCCCAGCATCGGGGAGTTCAAAGAGGATTTAAGTAACTATTTGTTCGACGTGAACTTCAACGCTCAAGTTACGAAGCTGATCCAGTCGGACCTGTGTGAGAGCGGCTATGTGCGCGGCAAGACCAAGGAGCTAGAGTCTCTGTTGTGCTCGTTATCACAGATGACGAAGGCGGAGAAGACTACGAGCTTGTACACGCTTCTTGCTGTGCTCATGCAAGTACCAGTGGACCACAAGCGAGGAAACGGTAACCGCGACAGGTTAAACTTTTACTTCCCGTTTGTAGGTGAAGTATGCCGCCCTGTTTTCGCCACTGCCGAGTTCTGGACGATGGCTCACGTCATTGAGGCAGTCAATGCAGCTGCGTCAAACGCTATGGCTGCGCATGTTCCGAGGGGTAGCGAACCCTTCAAGTCGTACAACCAGTGTTGGTGGAGCTGTACAAGCGGCTCGATGGTGTGCGGCAATACCAGATCTTTTCTTTCAATAGCGCTAAGCCGGGTGTGGTGGCTTGCAAAAAGGGCCGATGTTCTGATGCAGAGGAGCAGGATTTACGACGCAAGCTTGATGGTATTTTGACGGCAAAGGAGAAGGTGGTACGAATCATGACAGACCATATCGAAGTCCTACCACCGCCCGCTAGCAATGCAGAAAAAAAGAGCAGATGTACAAGACTATTAGGCCGTACGTTCCGGACGAGTTCCAAAACGATCCGCTATACGCGAAGCCAACTGAGGAGGAAGGAGCTGCAGCTGAGACCAAAAAGCAAGCTCGTTTAGCGCATCGTGTTGCAATGACAGCGGCCGCCTAGAAGATCCAAGAAGGACGTGGAAAGGCAGCAGGCTCTTCCGACACAGAGCCGTATGAAAAGAAAAAACCGCCCTAAAGAGAAGAGCAGCACCAAGCAAGAACACTGCTAAGCCCAAGAAGCGCAAGTCTTCTGCGACAACGGCTGCCGAAGACAAGTAGGCGAGAGAGTGTTGTGCATCATGTTGTTACCCATGCCCATTGGTGAATCAAATGTTACTTAGTGACTTGGCCCAAATTTCGGAAAAGCATTCAAAAATATACCCCGCGTGATTGGTAGCTGTCTAAAAAAGTGTTGTTTTAACCATTTTAGATTTCGTTTTAGTTAATTATGAAACCACCACTGGATTCCTCGTGTCCTTTAAGCCTAGAAACTAAAATAAAAAATTGAGATCGCGATTCGAAAGTGGAGATACCTTTTTTGACGGCCTCGTTCTTCGCTTCATGTGGGTCAATCGGACCGTGGAGTAGCTCAAATGAAAGCTAAGATAATTCACTTTACAATGGCGTGCCTAAATCGCGATTCGTACTTTGGTTGATAAGTATTGTTTTGTTTGCTCCGTCTCATATAGAAAGAGGTTACATTTTTCAGATGGTTACATCTTTGCGAAGATGTCGGTAGCCTGTAAGAGCATTCCACCCGTTTGAGCAAAGCAATCGTTAAATTTAGTCTAAGGAGACGACAAAAGCACGATAATTTTTGACTGGCTTCTGAATCCGCACCCGTCGTGACAAAAATCAAACAAAACAAACAAGACCCAGCACAGCATCATGGAAGGCGAGTCGGTCAGTCTTCTGCGTGGTGGTCTACACGACGCTCTTGGACTCGACAACGACGATGACGACGACGATCTCCTCGTACAGCAAATACTGTTCTCAACGCCCTCCAACGAAGACGTTGCGCGTCGTCGAGGAGGGTCACGACCAGGCAAACGAGCAAACAAAGACCGCGACTTTAGGAGCGATATAAGCGCTTTGTGGAGCAGTATTTTGCCCCAAACTTAGTCTACGACGAGCTGGATTTCTGAAAACGCAATCGGATGAGCAAGTATCTCTTCTACGCTTGCTTGCCCTACGTGCTTCACGGCGCCCTTTGTTAAGCTCTTGCTCGAACTTTGGGCACGCAGACAGCAACGCGTAGCAGTCGATATAGACAAAATGACCGCCCGTGCGCTCCTTGAATAGCGCCAACGCCGTTTTCACGGTGTCTCTCTCCGTTGCTCCCCATTGCCGCATGGCTTCGGCACGTTTTGTGAAGCCAACATACTTGGCGACGGTCGTCATGACCTGGCCAAAGTGAGCTTTAAATCCCGACCAACGCCTTGGCTCCAGCTTGCCAGACGCTAGGGCGGGAGCTATCGTGTTTGAAGTCTCTATCGCTTCCTTCACGCGAGTCCAAAACTCTTTCGCAGTCTGGCTTATCCCCACGCCTGCGTCTGTTGACACTTGGATCCACGCAACGAGCCAGCTCCAGGTCTTCCGCCGCAGTGTAGTTTCGTCCCCGAGCAACCGTCTCGCGCTCTGGCATGGATTTCAATCTTGCAATGTAGCAGCTAAAGGGTCGCGGGCTTTTGCTCAGCACCATCCTGTAGTTAAACGACAGCAATATTTGGTCGAAGGATCGTTGTGGGATAGTTGCCCACGGAATTTTGTTCATGTTTTGTTGAACCCGTGCAAGCCCGACAAAGGACCTGGTAAAACATTTGGTTTTTGTCATGGTTTTGTTCAAACGGGTGGGAATGCTTTAACGAGGCTGAGCAAACGGAGCCACGGTATCCTATACTCCTCTTTTCTAGTTCACAGTTACGGGTGACCTTCCAAACGAACACGGTTTACCGGGATGCCGTCTTCTACCAAAAACCCTCGAGAAGCAACGAAGCAAATCGCCATGTTCTGGTGTTTTAGGTTCATTATTATGGCCTGTCGAGGGATGCGACTGCTGTTGGTTCAAGCGAATTTTTGCTTGCTCGCATTCCAATTGGTTGTATGGTCTCCCGCGACCCTTCACAATAAGCCACACTGTCCAAGAGGCACGGCGAAGCCCCACATGCCAACCATTTCCGCTCCTTCATCTCTGCACACGGACCCGCAGAATTGTCTTCTCCGTGTGGCTACGATACCAGGACCAAGATATAGTCAAGCGCGCATATCCAACCGGCAGAATTGTTTTACGATGCTACGTTAATGCGTTATCCTGTATTCGTGTCGTGCAACAACTCTAACAAAGGTAATAACATATGTTTACCGGGACAGTGTTGATATGCAACGCCACGTATTTAATAATGCATTGTCTTCGGCGTCTCGGCGTCCAGTAATCCCTACAAAAAGCATTCCGCCATCACCTCCTGGGCTGGCTCAGGTACCGCTTCCTTACCCCATATTACGCCGTAGCAACAACCTTCCTGTTGCGCAAATGATATCCACCGACGGCCCTCCTACGAGACGAGCTCGTTTAAATGCGGACCACCCGACTACTCCGTTTGGCAGTCAGACATTTGGCGCTGATCCACCTTCAACTTGACACGGAGACTCATTTACCTCAATCCCCAGCATCACTATGCTTCCGGCGCTGCAGTGCACGACTGGCGGAGTCCCCGCTGAGGTAAAGAGAGCTGCGGATATGTATTGCCCAAAACCAGGCTTTGTTATTGTTCCACCCGTACCTACTAGAGCCTAAAATCATTTACGGACTACCGAGCGTAATGCTTAGTAGCTGTGACGTCCCTGCATGCATTAGATATTCAGTTAGCAGATGCTCTTGTACTAGCAAAACGACGAAGATACAAGGGAAAGCGCCCACATGTAATGTGTATTAGGAATTAAGCAGTACTACAGCGCACTTGCTCGCACGGACTGGCGTTTTGGGTTGTACCAAGACTGAGTCTGCGTCGAGTACCGCACCGAGCGGTCAGCTTGAGCCTCGCGCGCCTGCCATCCCTGGACTCCTGACGCTTGCGTTTCTTATCGGCTTCGATCTCTAGCCCAATCTGGATCAGGCGCGTTTCGTAACGCAGGAAACATTCGCCGTCTTCGCGGCGAAGGGGGCAGCAGCGAACGCTGTAGTTCGTCAGAGCCACACAGGCTCTGAAGATCATGTTGTACGACATGTCAACCCACTCCCATTTGTGGGAGCAAATACCCCACAGAGTCTTCAACCTTCCAAAGAAATGTTCAACAATCACCCTGTCATGGGCAATTTTGTCGTTGTTTTGCAGCTCGTCCAGCGTAACGGGTGGAGCTTCGTGAGCTTTCTTCTTCGGGTGGATTGCACGATACTCGTCCGCCAGACCTTGGTAGCCCTTGGCCATCAGCACAGTCCAGTCGTTTCCGTTCGCAGCGGACAACGATCCGTCGTCGCTGAGAGCAGCTTCGTCGGGGAGCTTGCGCATCGCCGACCTGTGGAACGCACCGTTGTCTCTGAACATAGTCACGTCGACCACCGCGCCAGGCTCGAAGTCCGTGCTGGTGATCGCAGCTCCGGTTGGAAGTACCGCCCCACCCTCATCATCCGAGTCATTTTGAGGTGCCTTGAGCTGGAACCGGGCCAGGTTTTGCTGTCGCTTCTCTTCTTGTAGAACAACCTGTTCCAACAGACGCGGGCGTCGTTATCTTGCTCATCTTGTGTGCGCTGGGCGCGGTTTCGGGAGCGTGCCATCTCGATTGCAGTAGTGCAAACCCAATTTGGAAGTGACAAAGTAAACTTCGACTTTCGTGTGACTTCGTAGAATACAGGTCGAGGCGGAAAGCTGGTCAGCTACTAACAAATGGAACTAAATTATAGCTTTTACTATGCATTATCGTATGTACCTACCATCGGGGCAGATGTTCAGTCTTATCTTATTGCACAAGGGCATCCATGTGTTGTACCCAGGTAAACACGCAGTTCCTTAGTAACTTCGCCTTAGGGCCACTGAACGATCATTTATTTTCAAATGGGGGCTCGGGTTTATCACATCGATGATCCGTCCTCCCAAAGGCGGATCTGTCTAGCGACGAGGGCGTGCCGAGATGTAGAAAGTATCCAAGGACTGTATGGCAGAAAAACATCGCTGGCAACAAAACATTTGAAGGACGCTCATGACATTACTTCAGCCCAAACCACTATCGAAGATACTCGCAAGCTGTCACAGGACGAAGAAGCTAACCATATTTTGGTATCTGCTACCACTCGGCAAGATTGTCAACGTCGTGTCAGTTTGCTGCTACAAACGTTGCAGACCGTACACAACAATTTTCCGTTTGTCGTGGGCGAATGGGAAGAATCCCAGTTATTAAAAGCTGCTATCACGAAAGAAAAGCCCCCGGCGGTTGTCAACAGGCAGACAGTAATCCTATTAGTGATTGAGCTGTACGCGTCAGCGAAATTCGAGATGACTCATTTCTTAAAGCGAAATCGTCTTCATGGTGTCCGATATCTTGTCATGGTGACAGATTTTTGGAGATGCAAAGTAACCGGGACAAAATACCTTGGTCTTCGTGTGTACGTCATCGACGCCAACTGGAAGTTCGGCTCTATTTTGCTGGGAACGCGTTATTTTCGACCAATGCACGGTGAGCGGATCCAGGGGAATCGAGAAGCATTTGCTCGCTGGATCAACCACCTTCTGTTAGACTTTAAGTTATCTCCGTCTGATTTCTTTGGCGCAACGGCGGATGGAAGTGCCGACATGAAATGAATGATGGAGACTGGTTTAGACCTGAACTGGGAATGGTGCTGGCCTCACATGACTAATGCCACCTCAAGGCAGCGTTCGGCATGACAGGGGATTCGAAAAGGTCGAAAAACACTGGTATGCGGGAGCTGTTGAGCAAGGTCACTACTACAATCTCTGAAGTGCGCGCGGTGGAGGTGATGGCGGACTTGTATGCAGAGCTGATTGCTATGTTGGGCTTCGGGAAGGAGCGAAAGTTGGTTGGTTATAAGCCTCACCGCTTCATGGGCTTAACTCCCGTCTTTCGGCGGATTCTCAAACACTGGGCTGTTCTGGAGATGTGGTACGAAGAGAGAGCGAGAAAGTTCGAGCAGGGTGGAAACGATCTGCCGAATCCTTTTCCTTTGACTGGTCGCAAATTAGAAATGGAACAACTTTTGTGGAGAAGCGCGTTTAGAAAATGGGAGGTTTCGGAGGAGTCACCCGGATCAGATCTGATGCCTCATGGTACAATCATACCGATACACCGGATCCGATCTTCGGAAGGATGCAATCATTTCGACTCAGGTACGGAGATCAATCGGTACCAAAATGTTGGTACACTCAGATTAGTTCCGATGGAGAAGCCAGTTAAGGCTGAGAGCTACCCACGTTCAAAGTACCGCGGAGGATAGGCAGATAAAGGGGAGATAACATGGAATAGGTAGACTTGGTAATTTACCCAGTAACACGGGAGAGATTTTCCTTGCAAGACACGCGTCTTCCTTTTTCCGGAGCTGGGAAGTATATTGGCCCCCTCCGACGACCAAGGAACGCTAAGTTACGCAGGGAGAAGGCGCTTGAGACCCCGGATTGCTTGGCCAGGCTGCACACTCATCTCCACCACTCAAGATCCCGCCAGAAGGAGTCGGACAAGTACGAAAAGGAACAAGGAACATTGGAACACACCTAAGGGACAACCCCACGTATATCGCGTATATTTAAGGCGGTTCTACACCCTAACGACTGCTGCGTGAAGTGTTTTCACGGCAGCGTCAACCGAATCCCCCAAGTGCCGTCCACACTAAGTCAACCCAAGATCAAGCCCGACATCTTCCCGAGTCACCCTGGAAGAGCGTAACCGCCCACACCGACGGGTACACAAGGTGAGTAAGATCTTCAGGCCCTTCACGGCAAGCGGAGTACCCCCTCCGTTAGTCAGTAGTCTGGCACATCTGTGTGTGAGTGCGTGACGCGTCGTAAAATCTTCGTGAAGAGACTACGCCACACTCTTGTGCCAGTGTCCTCACTGAAATCAGGAGCCAAGCGAAAAAAATGAATCAAGTGGACGTCCTCTTATCTGTCTATAAGTTTTGTAAGACGACACTTGCAGTGGACCAATCTTTGTTGAAGTGTGATTCGACTAGAGAAGACATGGTGCATTATCACTCCGCCAAACTAGTTCCATTGGTTGAGGCCACGCACAACTTGTTAAACCATGCATTTCACAGCCGATTTTTCTCACGCTACACCAATCGAGAAAAAATGAAGACGTGTCCATTTGTATGGGAAAGGCAGATGCTGTTGCATCCGCACACAAAAATATAAACGGTATGCTAATGGGGATTGTTGAGACTTGTGGCAAGGCGCAGCGACTTAGTGAGGTAGTTATTGATCGGAACAAATCAACGGTGAAGCAAGCTGTTCTTTGTTGTCTCAAAGCAAGCATGATGTCGCTACAACTGCCTTCACCAGAGCCTCCTGCATTAACGCCAGTAGTCGAGCACAATGGCGGTTTTTCAGAGAATCTGGCAGAGTTTTTTTTCGCTCTCATCTAATCCGGGTCCTCAACAAACAACACCCAAGATGCTACTTGAAAGTCGTGCAGATGAAGCGCTTGATCGCTGGTTAAGTGCCCCCGTGCTTTTGGTTACTACCTCCGACAACAACGTCGAGGCAGTCGATAACGTTTGGAAACGAATGTTCAATGGAGGTATTTACCAGTGTGTGTCTCCCTCAAGTAGCCCGCATCATATATGCCCTGTCAGCATCACCAGCTCAAATCGAGCATGACTTCGGAGTCAGTGGGATGATGGTCTCGTCGCAAAGCGCTTCTCTCCCACCGCATAACATTGACTTTCAACAGATATCGCGCGTTTATCGATTTCACACAGTGCCCAAAACTTTCGTCGAGTGAAGCGAAGGAAGCCATACCCTAAACTGTGACCGTGGATTTAGATCCACTAAACCCGATGAAAGGGAATGGGAGATTGCGCCGTCAAGAGAATTTTCACTGTCTACAGAACTCTAGCAGCAGAGCCATCAACATTGACTTACCAACATAGATAATAAAAATACCAAGATCGCGCATTGTTCTTTATAGCTCGCTCACGTTTCAACTCGCATTTTCAACCTGTAAGTAAATAAAGAAGTAAACTTTTTCTTGATGCGAACACGTTGAAGCTTAATTGATCACGGCAAAGCTGTTTGGTCAACTTAAACAGCGCTATTCATAATATAAGTCATACATTTATTCACCTTCGATGATATAGTTATAGTTCTTTGAGTCAAGAAGAACATTGGCCGTATCATGTCAATTATTTCTTGCTCATACCAGCGTTGATGTGAGCGAGAACGCGCTCAGCTATCGCATTTTGTGCCTCCTTTCGCGCGCGCTCGGGCTTCGATGCATTCCCAGTTCGGGTTGTGTTAGCTTGCGAAGGTGTTCTAGATGCCGGCTTCCAGCGGCGTTGGTTAGCTCTCTTCTTTTAGTGGTTGCGCATTTCATCCTTGCGCTCGATACTGCCGCAGTCTTCGACAACGTCAGACTGTTGAGCGATGATGAACGTCGCTGGATCGGTCGTTTCGAGCGTGCTCGCAAAGATCTTGAGGTTGTGGCGGTTCGGGGTGGAGACGTCGGGAGACCCGCGAGCGGATGCGCACTCGCAGTAGATCGCGGAGTCCTGGGCATGTGTCATGGCGTCGCAGTCGTTCGCGTTCACCAGCGCGAGCGTAGTCGCTCGCGCTCACCGGGGCGAGCGAGGCTTCGTAGTCGTTCACGAGATCGGGGACATCTTGGAGAAGGCGGCTACACGGCTCCCACGTATCTCCAGCCGGTGAATAACCAAGCCAGCGGAGGGGATAATGTTTCTCGCGGGACTGGTGTCAGGACGCGCGATTATTCGTGGCACTCGGGGTACCGCGAGGAGGCGCCTCGCGGTTGGCGCGGACATCGTGATCAACCAAGCGCTCCACGATCCATCGGCGTGCCCCCGAGGCATCCACCAGCGGCGGGGGCCCATCACGCTGGTACTGGAGTTGGCGCGTTGTCGCTTGGCTCCGAGATGAGCGTTGCCTCGGAGCCCCCGACGCCGCTTGACTCCGAGCCGGCTGGCGCCTCGGAGCGGCTGACTCCCGAGCAGTATCGGCTAATAATGATGGAGACGGACCAAGCGAGGGATGACGCGATGGAAGCTCAGAACCGCGCCGAGTCTGGGCGCCAGCGTGCCGCGGCTGCTGAAGCTGCCGCGGCCCGGTCGGAGCAGGGACGGCGTGAGATGATGGAGCGGCTTCGTCACGTGGAGAGTCTTGTCTGTGGGGGGGGGGCTCACTCGGCAATGCCCTCGCGTGAGGGGCGAGGGCTCGGGCTGACGCGTCGTCAGCGTCGTCAGCAGCGCTCGGACTACGCGCCGGTTGCGGGCGAGTCGGCTGCGGATGCGGCGACTGTGGACGCCTGCAGACGCGCTGTCTGCAACTGATCAGCCGCCAGCGCAGGGATCGGCGCAGGAATATACGGCTTGAGGCGCCCGACATAGAATGTCGGGTGCGGTCGCCTCGATGTAGGAATGTCTAGCGTGTAGGCGTCACCAGTAACGTTTAATATCTTGAACGGTCCAATGAAACGTGGCGCTAGCTTATTCGCACCCAAGTTCGTCGCAGCCCTGCCTTGGATGCCATTCGTGGAAACGAGTACTCTGTCACCTCGCCGGAAGTACAGCGTGTTCTTCCGGCCCCGCCGATCTGCGTTCGCCTTCCGCTGATCAGCAGCGGCCTGAAGCGCGTCACGCACAAAACGCTGGACGGCTTGGCGGTGTAGCAGGAGCTCGGACACGGTCACGGAGTCAATCGGCGTCGGAGTTGGCTTGGGGGCGAAGTTGGCAACGGTGGACGCGGCGGTCATCACCGCGTCGACAGCAGCGAGCTCCTCGTACGCCACGCCATGGAGGGCTTGGCCCTCGACCACGTTGACCTCGGATACTGTTTCTTGATGGAGCTCATCAGACTGCGGGGAATCACTCAACGACTGCACTGACTGTTGCGTCGGTGCCCTTCCTCCCCCACCAAGCGTAGAGACCGCGGGCGGGTTAGAGCTGCGGACGGCGAGTAGAGCCGGAACGAGCGGGTGCCGCGCGTTGTTGACGAAGAACGGCGTTAGGCCCGTCGACGCGTGAGTCGCGTTGCTCAACGCGAACTCGGCCATAGGTAAAGACGTCGTTCCCTTCCTGAGATCCAGGAAGGGAAGGATGTCACGTAGCTGCGCAACACGTCCTCAAGGACGCGATTCACACGCTCCGTTTGCCCATCCGTCTCTGGATGGGCCGCCGTGGACATGAGTAGGCGGGTACCCAACAACGCGAACAGCCACGTCCAGAACGCGGATGTGAAGCGAGGATCGCGATCTGACACGATGGACTCCGATAGACCGTGGTGTCCTAACACCAGGTCGAGGAACGGCTCAGCCGACTCATCAGCAGTCACTTCTGCGGCGACTGGAACAAGATGCACCATCTTGATGAAACGGTCGACGAATACAAGGATACCGGTGCGTTCTTAGGCGTCGCAACAAAGTCCAAAAATAAAGTCCATGGTAATTGATCGCCACGCGCTCGTGGCGATGGGGAGCGGGCGCTGCGGGGCCTGCTTTGATGCAGCGGGCTTCACACGTTGGCAAACCTCGCAGGATCGAACCCATTTGCGTATCCACTTGTACATGCGCGGCCAGAAGAAGTCATGGGAGATGGCCGCAAACGTCTTCTCGCGTCCGAGATGACTGCCGACGGGAGCGTCGTGGTATTCGTGCACCAGACGAGCACGAAGGTCGTCATCTGCGGGGATGACGACGCGCGGCGTATCAAATGTATCGATGGCGTAAGTCAGGAGATCGCCGTCGAGGTCGTAACGCGTGATTGTATCACGCGTTGGGCGCGTCAACTTCGCGAGCGCATCTGCCGTGGGATTTCGGAGATAACGAATGATATCGGCATAAAATGCGTCGTCGTTATACGCGTCAGCAAGTCGCTGACGCAGCGGCAGAACGGGACTTGACACGGTGGCATAAATTCCTAACTCCATGCGCACAGCACAGTCTTCACCATCGTCTTCGTTATCAGGGGTTCCCTGATAACGCGTTAATCGCCGAGGGTCGTAGTCCAGACGCCAGATAAGCGCGTCGGTAAGAATATTGTTCTTGCCCGGCTTGCAGTGAACAACGAAATTGTACTCGGCGAAGAACGAGAGCCATCGTGCCATGCACTGAGAGATGTGAGGACTCTTCATCGCCGTTCGCAGTGAAGCATGATCAGTGTAAACTGCGAACGTCTGTTCGCCGAGTTATACGCTCTTAATTTATCAGGGCGTAGCGCATCGCGAGAAGCTCTTTGTCGTGGACGGGATAGTTCCTTTCGGCAGGCTTCATCTGTCGTGACTGATAGCTCACGACGCGCTCACGGCCCTCATCGTCAAATTGCATGAGGGCGCATCCGATGGCGAGTCACTTGCGTCGCACACGACGTGGAAGGATCTTGATGTGTCAGGCAACATCAAGACGGGACCGGAAGCGAGACTCTTCTTCACTGCCTCGAACGTGTCCTGGTGTTCAGGACGCCAGTCCCACGTGACATCCTTCTTCAACAAGGAAGCCATTGGCTGGATCAGGCCCGCGTAATCTTTCGTATACTTGTGGAGGTGATTGGCGAGGCCCAGCCATTGACGAAGCTCCGTCTGGTTCTTGGGTGTCGGCCAAGAACGAATCGACGATATATTCTCAGGATCAGCGCGGACGCCATCCTTGCTGACGTAGCAACCCAACACCGGTATTTCCGGCGCACAGAACACACACTTCTTGAGGTTGGCGTAGAGCTTGTTTTCGCGCATCTTCTCAAACACCTGACGCAGATGCCGGAGGCGTACATCGACGGCGCTGATGCCATCCTCAGCGCGACTGTGTACAACGATGTCGTCGAAATAACTCGGTGCAAAAGCACGGAGTGGACGCAACAGGTGGGAGACATGCGATTGAAAGTCGCCGGAGCATTCTTCAGACTCTGTGGCATTACGAGCCACTCCCAGAGCATGCCGCTGGGAGTGCTGACCGCCGTGAGTGGGATGTCTCTTCCTCTCATGAGGATCTGATAGAAGCCGTCTGTCAGATCGATCGCACTGAAGATAACACTTCCGGACATGGTGTCAAGCACCATGTCTTTGCGCGGGATTGGAGTCTGGGCGGGGATGGTGGCGTCATTCAGTTTGTTGAACGCGTGAACTATGCGCCATCCGCCGGTCGCTTTCTTCACGCGGATGGTCGGGCGCGAGTGCGGCGAAGTGCTCTCGCGCACGTGGCCGGCCTTGCGGCGGCCTTCGAAGATGTCGTCGATGGCCTGAACTTGATCTCGCGGCAGTGGTCACTGCCGCGTCACGCAGTACTTCGAGCCGGGCACGAGATCAATCTCGTGACGAACGCCCCGTTCAGCGGGAAATTCCGCCGGGGTCTTCTCGGGGAATATGCCCTGGAACTCGCGCGCGAGCAAATAGACGGGGCTGTTTGAGTCTAGGGGGGCAGTCCAAGACTGTGCGGCGAAACGTTCCTCGCGAACGGACTTCGGCTCAGCTGCCTTCGGCCGCGACGATGAAACATCGTCGGAGACGGTGTTTGGCGAGTACCGCGGACTGGTCGGAACTGGTGAGGAGGCAGATTTGCTCGTTCTCACCAGCCTTCAAGTCGCGGAGGAAATGCTTCCAGGAGACGCCTGGAAGCAGCGTGATAGTTGCCGCATCGGAGGTAGGGTTCGCCACTTTGATGGTACGCACCCGGTTTCGTGAGCCCTCCTCGTACTCGACGACGTTGAGAACTTCGCGGTGTTGTACTGGTTCGACGGTAGGACCTCTGTGACGGAGACGGCGGCGATCTCATCTGTTACGCGGAGACTTCCTCAGTCGCCTCGAGCCGCTGCTCGAGGCCGAAGTCTCGCTACATGAGCGTTTGCTGGGTGGCACTTCACCCCCCTCTAGGCATGGGAGCTCTCTCGCGACCACGCCGGCGTCGCGCAGGGTAGGGACCTGCGCGACAGGCACATCAGCGAACAGGAGCCGCTGCTCGACCGACGCGTTCACAAGCGGGAGCCGCTGCTCTACTGCATAGTTCTCGGGCGGGAGCCTCTGCTCAACCGCAATATTCTCGTGCGGGGGCCGCTGCTCGACCGCAATGTTCTTGCGCGGGAGCCGCTGCTCGACCGAGTAGTTTCTCGTGTCCTCGCGGGCCCGTGAGGACGGACCGCTGGTTGGTTCGACGATGGTGGCTGCACACGTCAGACAGCGAGGGTCATCGCACACTCGCTGTGAGAGCTGCGTCGTGGATGAATGGTCCACGACGGCGACGTGGTGCGATGGGGCGACGAGTAGGTGACTGAACACCTCACTGACGTCGTAGTTGGCGCGCCACCGGACCGAACGGGCTAACCAGTCGATCTCGGGCTGGTAGCGGGCAAGCCACGGCATGCCTAGGATGCAATCGAAGGCGTAGTTCATCTCAATAACCAGGAAGCCGTCGTTGGTGGAGAAGCCGTCGAAAGTATATCCCAGTGACACAGTCCGTCGTGGGGCACGGTGGGACGTGCCGTCTGCCAGCTTCACAACAATCTCGCCCGGCCCATTCCGCACGCGCACTCGAGGCGGGAGGAGGCGAGGCAGTCGCCACGAATAAATTTGTTCATGGCTCCGGAGTCCAGCAACGCGCGGAGCGGACGCTTCGCGCCCACGACGTGGAGGCTGATGAGGATCTGTCTGGAATCGCCGCACGTGGCGGTGGCATTGAAATGCGCGTGAAGCACGGGGGGGCTAGGAGAACCGGTTGCCACCAGAGGGCCAGGTCCTCCATTCCAGCCAGTAGGGCGCCCCGCACCTACGGGCCCCGAGCGTGTTTTTGGTGAGACGCCGGGAAAGTGTCGTCGGCATCGCTGACGACTTCAGCGCTGGGAGCTGGGGCGCGACAGACCGCTGTGTGATGACCGAGTTTGCGACAGCGGTAGCAGACGAGCTGGCGACCGTCGCGAAGGCGGTTGTCGTTGTTGGGCCGCGGACCGCGGGAAGTCGAGGAGGAACGCAACCTCGACTCGGCCTCAATGGCGTTGATTTCCATGGTCTCGGGAGTAGACACCCGAGCTTCCGGCGTCAGCGCTCGCGCATAGGAGGATGGAACCGTGTAATCCTCGCGAAGCGCGAAGGCGGCTTTAAGCGTCGCTGGCTCCGCTCGCGTGAGGCAGTACCGAGTCATGCCCTCACGCATTCCAAAAATGAAGACGTGTACTTGGGAGGCAACGTCGATCGGGTTCGTGACAATACACGAAACCAGGTGCCGGGTTTTCTGCACGTAGTCGCGCATGGGCATCTTCCCCTGTCGGAGGGCGAAGGAGGCCGCACGCATGCGCGACTCGTCTTGCGGGGGCTCGAACGCAAGTCGGAGGTCACTCTGGAGGCTCTCCAGAGTCGGGAAGGCTTCGCGGTCAACGACAAGCTTGCCGATGGCCCATTCCTTGGCCTTGCCGGACAAGCGAGATAACATAAAATTAACCTTCGCCAACGGCGCTTCGATTGACCTCGAAGCGATCGCGATGTCGATCTCGCGGAACCACCAGTTCAGCGGAAGGCGGTCTCGCCCGACACCGGAGTAGGTCGAGGTTTCCATCTTCACGGCGTCGTTCTGTGAGGAGTACGAGGGAGTTGGTACTCGCTGCTTAGCTTCGGCGAGCTTGCGCTCCATGAACTATTGGATGGCTTGGCGCTGATGGTCGAGGGTCGCTGAGCTCAGCAGCGACTAAACGACGAGCTTCCCGAACACCGCCGCGAGGCGGTGTAGCACTTGCCACTCAATGTTGGTGAGATGCGGAAAAGCCGAATGCTCCAGGATCATCCCTGGAGCCGCCGATGGCTTCTCTTCACTCATCTCGAATTGATCATTGGAAGGACTACGAAGTGCTACCAGGTATGACGGGGTACGAGATACCGCCACTAGCGTACACTGTAGTTGCAGGAGGAAGCTTTAATACTAAAATCAAGTATCGGGTTTGGGGTAAAATCAACTCTGTTTATTTTTGGGACGGAGGCGGTGGCCATCCGTCTTCTTGTGAACCACTCAAATCCAAGTCGATACCTGATTGGCTGAAAGGGGTCTGACTCCCCACTTTCATCCAATCCGGTAATGACAACGGGGCACACGCTAGCCGTGTGCCCGTACCTACTTTTGTGTATGTATCCATATGTATCCTACCTACTTATGTAACTCTCTGTATCAGCCCGTTACAAGATTGACCTGCTGGCTTACCTGCGAGAGGTTCCGCCCGGTTACTATCCCGTGCCTGCCCCCGCGGGGCCGCTCGCTGCGAGCCCGACTCCCCCTCCAAACGCGTCGCGAATGCCCTCAACCTCAGGTCCTCAAGGCTTACCCGAGCATATAGGCTAGGTCTTTCTTGTCCACAACCTTGAAAGGTCCAATGAAGCGCGGGCGCAACTTCGTCTTAAAGACGGCAGACACTCCATGTGAAGGTAGGGTTTTAGCGTTTAGTAAAACTAGGTCACCGATCTGATAACGATTAACATTGCTTGTTCCTTTTGCATCCAAATGATCTTTTTGTTTGTCTTGGCTCTCAGCCATTGCGTCACGTACGTGTCTTAAGACACTTGGACGCGTTGACAATAACGCGCCAACTTGTTTACGAACTGCGAGAGGGCTGATACCAGCAAGTCGCGCAGCGATCTCCCCTCCCCCACTAAGCCCTGAGCCAGGGCGTGGCGGCATCAGCGGGACACGGGGATGTGACAGGCCGTTTACATAGAACGGCATGTAGCCTGTGGAGGCGTGCACAGCGTTGATTAACGCAAACTCAACGAGTGGGAGCATGGCGCTCCAACGCATAGGCGTTTCAGCGCAGGTGCTGCGGAGGACATCCTCAACAACGGGATTGACGTGTTCCGTCTCACCGGCGGTCTGCGGATTCGCCGCGGTGGACATGTCCAAGCAAGTGCCGAGCACCACCAAGATGGACGTCCAGAACTTGCCCGTGAAACGGGGGTCTCAATCGGAGACAACTGCCTCAAGCAGGCCGTGTTGTCGAAACACGCGATCAAGAAACAGCGTAGCTGTACCTTCACCATCGATGGGGTTCGGCATAGCCGCGAGATGAGCCATCGTGCTCAGTCAGTCTACCACGACCACGACGCCCGTGTTGCCTGCCGCCTTGGGCGGCTGGCCGAACACAAAGTTCACACTAAGGGCCTGGTCGGGGAACGATCGTTTTAACTTCGCTCGTCTTCACGTACCTACCCCTATGCTGAACTAAGCCGATGTGTTCGGTTGGCTGACGATCGGCTCGGCTTTGGTTGTGTGGTATTTGACAACTTACAGTCCCTGGGGTACACCGATAGCATCGTAGTCGAGGCTGGCACTAGCGCTAAGTACACTGCTTCTAGTGCCCCAGACACACGTTGGGGCGACGTAGAGAGATCTCTGTGACGTGGTGGACGTGGAAGCGGGTCGCAGTGAATGTGGAGGAATAGGAGGTGCGACGAAGCCAACTGTTTCCTGGAGTGTTCATGACGTGGCGGAGCTCTTTCGCCTCCACTGCCTTGAGCTAGCAGAGTAAGAGCACGAAGGACACAAAGCGCATCAAGTACGCTTGGGCTGTTATCGCGTCTACTCTTTCGGTCAGTCAGAGCCAGGTGCTCACGGATAAGTAGTGTCAAGCTAAGGTACGTCAACTGTACTGGTATAATAACTAGTTATTTTCTGATTTGCTTGTTATGGTATTTGCAAAATAGATGAAGAACATGAAGCAGAAATGGGCATCTGCTCGTGAAGCGGAGAGCCGACCAGGCAGCGATGGACCCGTGAGACTCCCTAATCACTACTCGATCATGAAAGACTACTGGGGTCGCGACCGGGATGAACAATCGTCCGCACCTTAGCACAGAAGATCAGGACACTATCGCAGTAGCCGCCACCGTGGCAAGCACCGAAGTCCAGGACTCAGAAGCTGGTGGCCCTCTTCAGGCACCAACATCCCGCACCATGTCAGGCGATAATTCTGGGGCATCTAATAAGCGCTTGAAGCGTACGCAGGGGGAGTGTGTGGAGGCAGGGTTAGGTGCGGTCGCGAAAGGTTTCAGTGAAGGGTTAGAAGCTTTAGGACAATTGCTCTTTCAGCAAGAAATGGAAGCGTAGGCAGTATTGCTGCAGCTGCGCCACTCATCAACATGCCGTGGAAGGTGAATGAATTTTCGGAGAGATCCTCGCAAAGCCTTAAGAAAAATGTTTATTACATCGATGGCCCACGATTTTGAAATAGTAAACGCAGCAGTTGTATCTCGATATCCACCTTGCGAGCCAAGCAAAAAAAAGAAAACAAGCTACCTTCTCCTCGAACGAATGCTCCTTCATGTACCGGTCTAGCTCGAAGTCCGTCAGGACACCACAAAAAGACGGTGAAACGCTGCTTGACGACACCTCAGATTCTGACGAAACCACTCATTATATTCACTGTTGAAAAGCATATCCTAACAATCGAGTGGTGTTAGAGTAAGAATATTCATCGGCGTGGTAGTAGACAACATAACAGCATGGACTGCTGTTGCAAGAGCCCCCCCCCTCGCCGCAAGAACCGCAGCGACGATGCACTCCCTGGGCTTCATAGAAACCCTATTTTTGAATGGGGGGCGATCGTCTCAAGCTGAGAATGGTGATTTGATCGTCTCACTTTTGGCGGCTTGGAGCAGATCAACTAAGACGATCGACCTCACAGCCGGCCAATCACGTTCGAGCCAGATGGTCGCCATATCGTCTGAGACGATCGAAACCCAAGACGATCGTTCCAGGCCCTAATGGATTACCAACACGCTGAATGTATAGGCAAGCTGGCCAGCGGCGCGGCTGCATGTGGCGCGGGTTTGACTCGTTGGTACGTCTCGCACGCGCACACGTAGTTGTCTACCCACTTTACAAGTTGTGCGACCAATAGTGCAAACTCACAGAGCTGTAGGTCTTCTCTCGACCGAGATAGACGCCAATCTAGCGCAACGTCGGTGCCGTGGGCATAACCAGTATCTGGTAAAGTGGAGACTCGGAAAACTCATGGAAGTTTGAGGTGCCCCTCCGGCAGGATTGTCCTGGCGTCGTGGACACATTTCATAAGTATGAGCGCCCTGAGGGCTCGCTACCGCGTCGCCAGTCGCCTAGCGCTTCCCAGCCTTAGGCTGGTGCGCTGCTGGGTCAGCACCAACGCTCCGAGGCTGACCCCGAGCCACGGCAACTCCCTCCTCTTGGACGGGAGAAGCCTGCGTGCTCAAAGTAGCATCGTGGACATCGCCCACACGTGGACGCGACTGGAAGCTCGCGGGCAGTCGTCGCTTGGCTCGGAGCTTCGCGTACTCGAAGCGGAGTCGGTGCTCGAGACGAGCATCCACTTCTAAGAAGCTAGCTCGAAGATCATCCATGGAGCTCAGTCGTTGAGACTTCTCCGCCCAGAGCTCAAACCGAGCATCATACTACGTTGAGTCCTCTCCTGGTTGGAGCACCACGGGGTAAGTCCGCATGGAAGGCACCGAGCCTCGCTGGCCCTCTACCCGCAGTCGCTCACGGTACTCTGAGAGTGTTGTGACTTGCGGAGTCAGGAAGCGCTCACGGAGCGCGATGCTCTGCGCCAGTTCCTCTGAAGTACGAGCGGTTAGACCTATGACATAGGTATTCAGCAGCTGCAAAGCAGCTTGGCGAGCAGTCTCCGCCGGATCGCGTGGTTGGAAACCATAATCGCGGAGGCTAGGCGTCCGTATTGGCCGAGCCACGGGCCGTCTCGAGGCAGGAGCTTGGAGCTCGAGCTCTATCTGCCGAGACTGATCCCCATCCAGGTCGTTGGTAACGACAGCCTCCTCCATGGAGCTATCCGCCTCCCGTTGAGGCGGACCTGGAGGCTCGGAGAACTCACGCACGACTGAGAGGCCAGCAGGACGTTCATGGGACGGATCGGGGGTGCGCAGCACCCGAGGGGATGTGTCCCGAGCCGGTGGACCTGTCGTGCCACTTGTGGTTTGGCTCGAAGAGCCTGGAGCTTCGTCCGGGGACTCGTCGTAGTCCAGCCCACCTGGACACAACGCGTTTTGGTCTTTCGACCCACGGAACGCCCGTGTATGTCCCCAGGACACAACGCGTTTTGTTCTTTCAACCCAAGAAACGCCGCCACTCCGCCCGTGCCTCCGCCTGCCGTCTTGGCCTCAGAGACCTCGTCTGCGCCTATAACGCTCTCCATCTCCGGCTACTTCGCCGAGCACCGGCGCCGTCACGGTTCTCCAATGGAGAGCGTTGGTGATGGAGCGGAAGCTCCTTGTCAACCCCTGCGCGCGCGACCTCCTCTTTGAGGACAGTGACGAGGATGGGGAAGGCCAGGTGGGCATACACGGGCACGCAGAGCCAGGAGAGTTCCTAGAAACTGGCGTTATGCGAATGGACAAGCTCGTTGGAGCGACGGTCGTGGTCACCTAGTGCCCACGGTTTGGTGGGGTTACACGAGTGTGGCACACACACTCTATTTTGAGTGACACTTAGGTGTGTGTGACGCATATTAACAGACCAGTACTTGTTATTAACCAAATACCAGTACTGGATCCAAAACGATAACAAAGAAACAGTACTTGACTCGTGAGCCAGTCAGAATTCATTTTATTAGGAGTAGCTATGCTAGATAGTGAGTTGCATAGGTTTGCACCGTGCGGCTTTGCCACACTTAAGGAGATCAATAAAATCAGTTTAGAAAAAGACACGTAGCGTCTAGTAGACTTGGTGTTAATGCTTTAGACTCTAGATGTCCGTAGATAGGAATCATACGGACTCGTACTTAGACTCGGTAAGTTCAAGTCTTCCTCTGACGCACGCTACGGCAGCCCCGCTGCATTGCCCATCTTCTCCGCTGAATTTGTCTGCATTTTCATCAGAATGCAGCGTAGTGACTGCAATTGAGCTTTCGATTATTTGTTTCATTCGTGTAGTGCAACGGATTTGTTCAGTAGGCTTCGGGGCTTTTTAAACTTGCGGGACATGTAGACGCCATCACGCTCAGGCACACCATCAAGAAGATGAATGTTGTGGCATGCTGCTACATGTTCCCACTGCTCACTTTCAAAAGGCAAGAATCGCTCAACAAGATCCAGCATTCCTATAAGAAAATCCATTATAGTACTAAGTTAAGAACTAGTATGGACATTAGAGAGGTTGTGCTATGGAAGAATATCATCACTTATCGGACCGTACTTAGGAAGGATACTACAAAATCCTAGGTTAATTGTGCAAAACATCGGACCGCATATCAAGTATAGTATTTCACGTCAAAAGGCGATATACAGAGCTTTGATTGGTCCAAACTTTGGAACGGATGTCACGAGCGGGGTCAATGATCCCCTGTCTGCGGTTTGACAGTCCGTGTGCGTAGCACGCGGCTGTAAACCCAGGACCGAGCAGTGCTGTGGGAGGCAAGCGGAGGCGACGCGTGCGAGCCGCAGCGGGCTTAGGGTTCTGTCCTTGCGAGCGCAGCGAGCCATCAGGGTCCGGAGGACCGCGCGGAGCGCGTAGCTGGGTGACAGTATATGGGTGTCACCCCTCCTTTTGGACTGTCTACGTTTAGGGTTAGGGGGTCCGATGTTTTATGGGATGGTAATATAACTGAAATTGAACACCATCGATAGGGTTTGGTGATCACAGTGATTTTGACTCAAAGAAAGGTACGTTAGAGGCGTGCTCAGTGAAGCCAAGTAACAAGAAGTAACTTGCTACAGTGAGTTTGCAATTTGCGATCTCAAGGGAAGACATCGGTGCTAACGTGGACATCGTTGCTGGCAGTGCGACCTCGGCCAAGGCAATGCGGAAGAAGGCCTTTCGCTTTCTTCCGTCCAGGAACGTCCTTCTTCTGAACGAAGTGGTGAAGTATACGCCATGGTCAGCGGATCGCGGCGAGATGCAAATAGGTGGGACCAGGTAGCAAGTGTAAAAGCAGATTTTCCAGCGCTTACAGCAGATAACGGCGCCGATTTACCGCTCTACAAGACGCTTTTCGTCACGAGGAGATGGAGTCCCTTCGAGCCTCAGGGACAACAGAAGAGTATACAGAGCGTGAGTAACTGCTCACAGATCTTGGCGAGCAGGCAAGTACTTTTTGAGTATGCTATCGTGCAAATTATGATGTTTTCTAACTAAACTGTGAGTAGTTTATTGCACATATCCAGGAAAAGGCTGATAAAACTGAAAAAAAAAGTACGATGCAGAGATGCGTGAGGCCGCATCGTTGTTAGAGACGCTATGACAGGACTACGCCGATCTCGCTCAAGCAGCCCAGGTGATGAGCAGCAGTCAATCCCACCACCAGAAAATATACACAACGGATTACGGTCTACCTTGAAGGTAAAGCTGCTGAGCGCAAATCAAGATCGGAGGGAAGGCAGCAGCGGATTTCCCTAGAAGAACGCATCCTTGCCCTAGCAGAACGTCGCTTGATCCAAGATCGCGAGCGCAACGAGCAGGACAGATACCGCAGCGAGCAGTTCATGGTCATGATGTCATCTCAAATGCACATGTTGATCAAGTTAGTGGAAAGGATTTCAAAAACAAAATAAAGGCAGAATAAAATCTTTTTGGTATCATGCCTGCACGTATTCACGTAGACTTGGTGGTGTTAGACGGAAAAGACTGATGTTTGACTGCCGTAAATGCACGTGTGCACATTTGAAAGAATTGCAGCCACGACATACATTTTTTCTAACCTTTGCAAGCGCAGATTTTGGTTCTTAGCAAAGTCTACGAACGCCCAATAACGTACTATCTTGCCGAATCCCCACTCTATGCAAACCCGGACCTCGCTCATCTTTCTATTAAAATGCTGTTCATCGTCTGTAAGCGATGCACCTTTAAAAGGTGCGATTACATGATCCTGCTGACCGTACGCCGGATCGCCATAGAAAAAGTAGTGTTTCCTGCCAATATTTAGTTTCTCTGATGCAGCCTGACGAAGTCCACTTTGCTGGAGAATAAAAGCATCATGTCGAGTTCCAGGATAAGGGCCACTTCGATGAATGATGATAGGAGCAACCACTGAATGGTATTTAAGTGCGTGCTTTCTCTACGTATCAGCATAAAAAATGAAGCTTCGTTAAAAGCTATTTTAACATGATATTTTCAAAATCCGAGAGCGCACCTTGTGCCCGTTGTAAGCATACTTCTGATTCTTTAGCGGTCGGCACATCCCACGAACGTACCGTCAATAAATCCAACGCATGTGCGGAGCGGTGCTCCCTTTTAAAGATAGCTTTAGCATAGGCTTGTAAGGTGTTTTCTGTCAGCCTTGCCGTGTCAAACACTAATAAACCCGAAAATGCATTGAAGAGATAGTCTAGTACAGCATTGGAAATTGATGATATCGTTTCTCGTTCACGTCCAAATAGGTCCTTGAGGTCATTAAGACGAGCAGGATACGCCATCCTACGGAGAAAGATGCATAGAGCTTCGAGGGTGGAAACGCAGTAGCGTTACTTAGTTGGAAATGGGTCAGGAAGCAGAAAGTGTATAACCAGTGCCAGGATGTTCATCTTTTTCATAGCGAAACTTGGATTTCCACACAGGGGCAGTAGCAGGCTGGTTAAAATTGACCCGATTTGAGCGCGAGTGGTTGTCACTAACCAGCGCAAGAAGCGCTAGCTCCTCGTCTTCAGAGCTGTCAATGTCTATTCGTCAGGTCGCGAGCAGCTGCACAGCACATTTGTCTCTGTGTATCCCTGCCTAATCTGATCGAACACACTGTACCTTTTCACTAAGTTTGGAACAGTTGCACAACCTCTCTATTGACTCATTATCGATGCCGCTCTGAGAGTAGTTTTCCCTTCGTCCTGCACGGATTGGTCGTCAGCGTTGGGTTTGTACGCAGGAACAGTAGCGTGATCGTGTGTGAGTAAGACTACGAAAGCATGGCTAGGCCAAGAGAGAGAAGTGGCCGAGTCTTGAGATAGCGAGAGAGCTGTTTGAGTCTTATGTTAGCTTGGTAATTCGCAATGCTGATACTACTTTCCTAAATGATGAAGGCAGACAGTCGTTTCTCAGCATCATGGAGCAGAATGACCCACAGCTTCTTGCGCCACATGGAGTCAATGCCTCCGTTGATAGTGATTTTAGTGCTCAGTATCATCTAACCTTCAACGAACAGAGTCTGGAGTTTGTCTGTCTGCTGTCCGTCCGGTTCCTGCCGTGTGGCATTGGCCTGCCCTGTCGCATATCCTGGGAAGCCGGCCGGTGCGCGTTTCTCACCTGTCGGGGTGCATCCCACCATCATTCGGACTGGCTTCTATTTACAAAAAACTACAAAAATAGCCGTGCGTTATATTTATTCGCTCTCTGGTTGCCCAATTCGCCGCCGAGCGTTAGCGAAGGCGGCACCCGCCAGATACCTGCGGGTCCGAAGGGCCCGCCCTGCCAACAGTGCCAACCGACCATGGCGAGTAGTGCAGCGGGCCCCGCGAGCGGAACGGGGGCCGTGGAAACATAACAACGAATTTTATTAATTTAATACTAACTTCTGTACAAATTATTAAACAAGACTCTGCAGTGGTGCACATACTTTAAGCACTAATATGCATAGGTTTCGAGAACCGGGTAGTGGTTGCCACTTTATGATATTTCTATTCATTTAAACGTAGTGAAAATATACATCGTACAGACGGTTAACCAGGGATATGGTTGCCATAGCCATACTTAAAGCACTACCGTTCAAACTATAGCACTAACGTTTAACGGACTGGGCAGTGGTTAAGCGTACACAAACGACGACACGATAGACGGTAGACACGGTAAGCCGAAAGACACGATACACGATGGACGCGATAGGCACGGCTTACACAATAATAAACACGACATACACACCAGACACGATAGACACGATATAGACGGAGGACACATAGACACGGTAGACACGACACACACAATCGATATGATAGACACGAAGGGCTGGGTAGACACGATAACCACAATCCATTCGATAGTCACATTGAACACGATAGCCACAAAGCCACGATAGACACAATAACCTCAAGAGACGATAGACGGTAGACACGATAGATGATAGATACAACAGACACGATAGAAACGAAAGACACGATACACAGCCGACACGATACACAGCCGACACGATACGCAGCGGACACGATAGACACGGTAGATACGATAGGCGGTATACACGGTAGACACGATCGCCACGATTAACACGATATGCATGATAGACGGGCAAGTCATGATAGACGTGATAGACAACGTGATAGACACGGTATATACGTGTACGTAATATATAAATACTACAAAAACCCCAACAACAGCCCACCGGAGCGAAGTGGAGGTGGGCTACCCAGTAGTGAAGCGAGCTGGCACAGCGAGCGGAACGGGTTGCGACCCAACCTACAGCACAGCAAACTTCGCCCGCCGTAGCGAAGCGGAGGCGGACCAGCCCAGTAGTGGAGCGAGCTGGAACAGCGAGCGCAATGTGTTGGGACCCACCGCCGCGAAGCGGCGGCGCCCGGCTAGTTGACCAAGTAATGATAAGATGCCTTACCCGTCTTACCAACGCTTTGGTCCATGCTTGGTACACAAAAGATGCAGCTATCCTCCGCAAGTCAAACTCAGATGGGCTATTTTTGGAAGGGTGCCATTATTTCACGGAGACCAGCACTTAGAGCCCGCGGAATTCTTGCCATTCGTTTGCTTCCGCTCGAATCTGGGCAACACGTGAAGGCAGAACACGAGTGAGGAGAACACACATGCGATGGTCTCGCTTGGAAGAAACATTACACAACAGCGCGCCAACTTTGTGGCCACACTAGGGGTGTTAACGCAGGCTGAGATGAAGTACAGTTGTAGTTTCGGAGGTAAGGTTAGTTAAGCGGAGTAAGGTTAACTACGACAGCTCTACTTCTTGTCCCCCTCCATTGAAGGAATTGATGTACTGTTGTTTCCATTAGTACTCGACACGTACCACTACATGTTCAGAAACGACCTTGGGTTGTTTAAAAACGCATTTTTACGAGTATCAAATGGGGGAGAAAAAGGCGCGCACACAAAGTTTATCTCAATGAGGTTCTTGTGTCCAGGCTACGCATAGAGAGCTTGTGACCGCGGGGTTGAATTTAACTTAGAGGAGGCCCCGAGCTTCCTTGAAACGTCGTAGACCCATCTATTGCTGGGTCGCGACTCGTTTTCTCTGTTCATAAACAACATTACTGAGGTTGGATAATGTCATACCCTTTATATTCGCTCTAATCAAATTTGAACGTCTTGGAGAGGGGCCCTGATCTGGCAACTGCGTTGGTGTCACAAAGCACATTTACGCCTTTTGTGTGCATGTATTTATCTTCCGTAATTGCTACGCACACGAGCTGTTCGGCTGGATGAGCGCGTGCACTCGAGTGCAGAGTGCTGATCACCTTTATTTGCCAACACTTCGTTTAGAAATAGACCTCCTCACACAGAAGCAGGTGATTTCAAAAATGAGTATGTGTTTGCAAATCAAATGGATAGCCTAATACAGACAACGACGGTGAAAGGCAGACGACAGAAAAACTTAACCCCTCTGCAGTCTCAGTTGCAATTGGTCAAAATAAACGAGATTTACACCCCCGATAAACTACAAAGCGGATACAAACCGAAGACAAATCCCCAAAACAGTGCATAACGCGTGAATTTTTCATGCAGCAACACCATCACTATTGGTGGCTTGGGAATCGCTTTTTAGAACCTCAAGTATACCAAACGGAATATTAAGCGCCAGAGCGGTGGGTTTACATCCGTCCATTGCAACCCGCTTGAGCGCTTCCCGCCTCTGCTTGACGGTGTAGCGGTTCTGACGACTAGCTGGAAAAGCAACAAGGGCGCGAGAGCCGCTGTCCAACAATACGTAAACGAGTGCTCATTGGATATAATAGCAAATCATGGCTTTTCTTTTTTTACTTGAGTTTAAAATCACGCTTTGGGGGGGTCGAGTTTTTGTGGGGGTCTAGTTTCACCGTCGTTGTCTGTACTGTAGTGCCTAAAGTGCCAAAAGTCATTACAGCAAGTGGTACATGCTCAAACTGAGTGTAGTGTTCTAGCACAAACTAATTCATGTCGATGAAAACTCCCAAGGTTCAAAATTAGTCTGTCGAAATTGGTTGATCTTAGCGAAGAGATTCCTCTTGGGGCCAGCAGCAAATGCTATCAAGGAAGTGAATACGAAGCGCCACCTCAATGGGATCAGCTACGCACGGAAAGTTGATGCAGTGTGGTATTCCGCCTGTGTGTACAACGCAGTTGTTCTTACATGAGATCTCAGAGAAACACCCTGAAGAGTTTGCCAGAAAAGCCTCAACTACAGATACCGTTGGTGTCGAGAAAGAAGCAGACAGCGTTCATGACGTTCACGGGGAGAATGAAATGGTGCCTCCAGTGGTGAATAATAATGCAGGTAACGAGGTGCTAGCGTAACTAAACTCAGAAGATGGATAGGCTCTCCAGTAAAACAAGCCCACTGTTTAGAACGTTTCAAATTTAGAAATGACTTATTCATTTTATTCATTTCTGATGGTAGCCCGACAGAACGCATACCAATCCTGCACAGTACGCTCGCACACGCCCGCCTTCTCGCTGGCTTGCACTTGAGAGAGCCGCATGCACCACGCCAGCAGCAATCGCACCGCCCTGTGTAGCTTAAGCTTCGATTCGTTAAAAAACGAGCTTGTAAGCATGCCTCGAGAAAGCTCCTTTCTCGAGGCATGCGCGGCACGATGGATAGCTTTTTGTTTTTTGTTCACAGAGAATTTGAGTTTAAAATGAGTAACTGTATACCATACTGCTTATTGTAAGTTAGAAGCTGCTAGCAAAAGTTAGTCTACGACAGACTAATTACTTTTTAATGGTTGTAGTCATCCACAGTTCAATTACGTGTTGTCCGTCCACGAATATGGTATTAGAATGCAAAATCATTACAGGTAGACGCCACCTGATGAATTTCTGCTATCCGTGGGCAACCGAGGCTAGCCGTGATGGAGCCACTGAGCCATTTCGGTTTTTAGTGGCTGGCTGCAGCCATGACCAAATACTATTTGTCCGGACGGATGCGGCTGGCTGTTTGCGGCCTCTGATGTGCGATGATTGGTGGCGATATCAGGATGGTCGCACGAGTACGTAATGGAGACTGAAAGAAGCTGCGATACAAATCATGGGTTCCCGGCTCTTCTTCTTTGCCTCTCTCTTTTGCTGGAGATCTCCACCTGAGTTTCCGTTGTTGTACTTGGTTTAATAGCAGGAGTTGTAGACACAGGACGGGCGAATATAGCACGCCCACTTGCTTCCTCATGCTCGCAGGATAGCAGATGAGCACTACACTACCCAATCGTCCTGTCGCAACTCTCAAGCTCGAAGCCTGCCTTTCGATCTCTAAACGTTTGGTTGAAGGAGTTTAACATGTTGAAGTCGAGCGTTCGTCATGAAGTGTGTATGACGTTAGCTGCTCTCCACTTGAAACCTGGACACCTACTTCCCACGGTAGGTGCGCACTCAGTTCTTCAGCCCTCCTAGGTTCACCTGTGAAACAAGTACACGTATGTTAATCTATGTGAATAACGAACGGAGCATGGCGCTGCCCCAGACAAGACATACGTTACGTACAGCGCGATATACGTCACTTCACGCAGCTGCTGGAAGTGCATTTCGCACAAGTTGTCCGTTCGCCCGTATGCTGGTTTGATGCAGCCATCATGGCTGCAGCGTTTGCCACCGCCGTGTGCCCAACAATAGCCGCCCGACACGGCTACCTTCGGGCACTCGGTGTTGCGGCACTTGGTGCCTCCGCCGTGCGCCCAGCACCGACCGCGTGCCTTTGCCTTTTTGTTGCAGCCGTCCTCTCTGCACTTGATCGACCCACCTTGTAGCACACGACCAAAAGGTTGGCCAGCAACAAGATCGTCACAATACATGGCCATACGGGTCCGGTAGATTGATAAATACTAGCACTCACCATGTCTCCAGCACAACCCACGATGCTTGGCGCTCGACGAACAGCCTTCGTGTCTACACTTTTTGCCTCCCTAACACCAATTAGTTTAATAAATATATCACTTGGAGCTGTTGACTTAATGGTGTGCACGCCCATTCAGTGGACCCACCCCATGACGGCAACAAAGACCCTTGTGAACGATGTAGTTGTCACAGCCCTCGTGCTTGCACGAGCGGCGGCGCTTCTTCTCCTCTTTGCTCAACTCTGTTTCCTGTTTCTTGTTGGCATCGACGACTTTCTGTCGGCCTCTTGCTGGAGCGACCACGATCGTCTCAGCCAGCGCCGACTGGCGAGCTCTGCGCCTGATGGGCACATTCAGGATGAACGGTAATCCGAACTTGTGTTCGTTGGGAGCTGATGCTGCAGGTTCGATCCCTGAAGCGTTCGGCGGTTGCAGGATCTCGCCGCCAGTGCAATTGACATCGAGCTCCATAGCTGGCAGGTCCGGGAGTGCGCTCCTCGCCGTTCACTGCGAACTGCCTGATCTGCTTGAACATTATTTGGGCGCCGCTCTTGGAGGTCAAATACCGGCTGCGCGGTCCAAAAACGCCGTTCCACATCTGGTTCATAATTCATTTCGTCAGCAAGGATAAAAGGGGTTTGCAGGGAACATGGATTGAAGACGCGACGACTTTGGTACAGTGAGTTGGGTCACTTCAGTGCATACATGTAGTTACGTGCTATACGTACGTAACTACATGTATGCACTGAAGTGACCCAACTCACTGTACCTGTAGTAAAGTACATGTACTCTGAAGGGGGCCTGGGCAGGTCCGATGCTGGGTTATGTGTTCCACGAAGGCAAATCACGGCGATGGGCACGAGTCTGTAGATCGTTCCTAATGACTTGTCGCCCTCGATCTCGATCATTCTCGTATTATTCTTAAGACATGCGATACCCTGCGTGCATATTATGCAGTACAAGTTGTGAGTGGAACCAGTATACCATTCATGTCGAGTACCCCGTTTTCCCTTGCGGTTTAACCCCTAGATAGATGCAATTACCAACGATATCAATATGCCACTGGAGCGATGAAATTATGACGATAGCAACAGCAAACTCGAAAGCCTGATCACAGTGGAAAGTGATGGCGTAACATTCTTGGTGTATGGAGCACTTTTCTCCAGGGTGAAGCATTTGTTTGGGCGAACCAAGCTGCAATGGTCAGAAAAGGTTAAAAGTCCACAGCTTCAGCTGCGGCAAGATGCCACACATACCTTTTGTTATGAAGGTTGGCAAACCTGTTCTTCGCATCTTGCACTTCCAGTTTTATAATGTACTGCGCGTGTTGGCAGAAGCTACTGCTGGGGCAAGGATTCAAGATCATTCTAGTCCTCACCCAATGCACGACTCAAAGATTCCATGTATTGACAATCCATTCAGGTGGTCGGCCTCATTGTCGATGAGTCATTGGCAGACCGCGTTGCTGCATTTGTTAGGATAATTAGCAGACGCAACATCGTGGGGTGCAAAACATCTCGATGACAAGATAGATCACGCGAAGAGCCGAACCAACCTGTAGCTGTAGTAAAATAAATCACCACAATCCCTTAGCAACACTTATGACGAGGAACTCTTTCCAGCTGAACCTCTTCCTGTACAACCTACCACCCGTTGCTGTTCCGAGTAAACCTCTAGCATGCATTTAGATTCTTGTCCAACTACTCTGGTGCATTCACGAGATTGACCTGCCAACACACAGCACAACTCGTCAGAACAATTACGACACCGGAAACACGACTGTATCCGCCAGCCATGGGAAACCATACGCACAGCTCGTATTATAGTAGTTGGCGTGGCGCAACTGCACGAAGTGCTTCTCGCACAAGTTGTGCGTGCGCTCGTCGACCTCGCAGCGCCTGCCGCCACCGTGCGCGCAGCAGTGTCCGTTGGGCACGGCCACCTTGGCGCAGTCGGCATGGCGTCACTTGGTGCCTCCTCCGTGGGCCCAGCAGAGACCTCGCGCCTTGGTCTTCTTGCTGCAGCCGTCCTGCTTGCAGACCACAGAGCCGCCTGGTCGAGCAGCGCCACGAGAACGAAAAGAAGGAGAAAAACAACAGACAAAGAAGAAGACAAACGCGCACTCACTCGCGTGAGCCTCGCGGCCGATCGCGCCGGTGGACGACTTGAAGCTGGCGACGGGCCGTGCTTCCAGCACAAGCCGCGGTGCTTGGCGCTGGTGGAGCAATCCTCGCGCGTGCACGTCTTGCCGCCCTGCGCAGTGAGCAAGCAAGCAAGCAGCATGGACGGGCTCGGGCTGAGTGCGTCGCGGATCGATCGGCCTCGGGTCGGCGGTGACGCCACGCAGCCCACGTACGCCGTGGCGGCAGCAGAGTCCCTTGTGCACGATGTAGCGGCGGCAGGTGCGGCGCCGCTTCTTCTCCTCTCGACTCGGCGG
>BSXT01000409.1:0-36755 GCA_030267785.1 Phytophthora fragariaefolia | reverse complement strand
TATCTATGCTTTCTATCTACATAATGAATCCTTGTATATCTTGAATGACTGGCTTGAGGGACCCCTAACCTCTTAAGTATGGCCGACCCTTCGGGCAGGAATATGACATCCCGGAGACGCCCCGACGGAATATTCTATTCGGAGGTCCGGGTGTGTGACACACAGCTGGTGTGTCAGACACTAAGGAGAACAATCGGTCCCTGACTGCCAGTTCTCCTTATTCCCAGAAAGGGGAGGGCCCGGCCAGCTTGGCCCCGTTACACGGCTCTTCCTCGTCCAGATACGAATCAAGTAGTAGCTCGCCGCTGATACCTAGGCACGAGCAAAACGCATCGTTGAGAATCCCCGAGAGACGCTCGTCAATCTCCTGTCTTCAATAAGCGGGTCGTTCCCCGTTTTATTTGTGTGCAAACGCTTTTCCTTTCTGTATATACACTTGAGCTTCCTGTACTTTAGGGAAATCTATGCTTTCAATTCATCATAGAATATGTTAGTAAAGAGTCGTTTCAGTTGATCAGAAAGCGATACAGGACCTGGTCCTGCGAGATGACCATGTCGAGTGACTGGGAGAGCATGCTAACAAAGAGCTGCCACGCCAGGCACTTGTTGAGCTTGGTGTCGGCGGTCTCAAGGTGGCGCTTCACCTCCCCGTCCGAGAAACGCAAGCGCAGCAGCTCCTGCACGTCCACTTTATGCGCCGCTGGGCCGTTCGCGCGGTATTGGCGCCTTTCTTAGTCGTGCGCTTCTTCTTGGGCTGGGCCAAGTTGGCCCTCTTGGGCGACACCGACTCTGTAGCGGACGCCGTCGCCTCACCGACTAGCGGTGCACCCTCTGCAGCTGGGGAGTCGCCTACCAACGACGGTATGGGGGCTGTCGAATCCATAACAAGGTGAGCTTGATGAATGAAGTGGTAGAGGTCAATGCAGTTTGTAGTACCTGTGGGGCGGATGGCTACGAAGCCCCCACCAGTTGGTTTGGTCTTGGACCAGCCACAGTACGCGTGTTCTCGACTGGAACGCCCGATTGCCCTAACCGCACCAATTTTGAGAACGCGTGCTCCCAGTTGGACCAGCGCCTTAGTGTTTTGCACCTGTGGCACGGTACTGCTTACATATGTGAAGAGGGGCAACACCCGGTGTGTTGTCGAGGAAACGTAAACGATCGAATAAGAATCATGAAATCTCTACTTCTCTGTCCCACCAATTTATAGGTACTTGATATTTTGAACCATAGATTCATCTACACATACGATCCGAAGACCGGGCTAGGCGCGTTTAAAAGCTCACAGTAGCGCCCTTTTTGCCATATTTTTGCAGAGTAATAGCAGCGCTCAGCAAGTAAATAACAACACAAACGCGAGAACATTTTTAAAAGAAATAAGGTTTTATTTCGTAATTAGATGGCAAATTAGCGATATTAATAGAAAAAGTTACCAGATGTTCACTCTGGCTTGGTGACCACGTCCGATGCAGCACAACTGCCAGAAATGAGCGGAACACTCTCTATTAGGCGCCCAAAAAGGTGAGGTTTAATTGCCTGTTATGACGATATGCATCAAATCACAGGATAATTTCATCCTATCCTGGACTTATACATTTTTAGGTACGGATGAAGCGCCGCAGGACCTTCGACTTGAGGTACCGATGCAGCGTCGATCTCGGGATGCCTGATGCTGCTTCCAGAGCGCGCAGAGTCTGCCGCTGGCAGAGCGCACCGCTGCAACTCGCTCCCCCACCCCCTTGGCGCTGAGGCGGGTCTTCTTCGGCGGGTACGATCGCCGAGGTTGTAGAAGTGAAGCGGGGTCGTTTCGTAGGCCCCAGATGGTTTCTACAGAAGCGCGGCTAAGCTTGAAGATCCACTTGGCCTTCGCTATAGTTCCGTAGCGGAGGCGGCCTTCTTTACTTAAGGAAGTAAGGAAGACCACCACCGCAACGCGCGTCTGAGGTGAGATGTCCATGGCCCCGACTGTGCGTGTCATATTAGTATGAAAATCCTTGTGTCGATTTAGTGTCCACCACCAACCGTTTTACGGTGGTCTTACGCCCGCCTTAGCCAATACTATTTTAACCAATGAAATCATTCTAACAACTTTAAGTGGTTCACAAAAAACCAAACTACCTATAAATTGGTGGGACAGAGAAGTTCAACGGAAGAGAAATCGACCAACGATTTGATCGACCATCTGCTACCGACATCTGCTAAAACTTAAAAACAAAAAAGCACCACCTTCAGGCTGGATCAGCTCAGTCGAGCTGCGACTGCGACTCGGTGAGCCTCCTCCTTCACAAAAACACATGAATCTTCGTTAGAGCCTCTAAAACCTGCACGAAAGCACGACATATCTTACGCTCTACGCTGGGCCCGGTGGAGCTTTGATAGGCGCTGTGCCTCCGCTCTGTCTTCATCGTTAAGATGATCAGCTGGTACGACCGAGTTACACCACTGCAGTTCGGCACCCATGCCGCCGTCCTCATTGTACACCCAGCGAACGAACGTAAGGGTGACGATCATTTGCTGCTGGTGGCTGATTGGGCTCGTCGTCTGGAATTACAACCGGGTCGTGAGTAGCTACCGGATCGTCGACTGCTACGTCGTTTTCAGCTTGCTCGTCGATTTGGATGGGTCTCTGCACGTGCCTTCCCGTATTCATATTTCCGTGCAGAATCTCAGGGAAGTGGCGCTTCGCATCGTCTCGCGTTATATGCGTTTGATGACTTCCAAAAAGTAATATAATTGTTGAACGAATATTGGTCTGTAGACCAAGCCTAATAAACGCCACCCTCAAAGCGTCCATGGCGCTTCCCTTCATCGTCACCCCACGCGGCAGTGCATTAATCCACAACGCTCGGAACTGAGATCGCGAAAGCATGGTCTAAAAGAAAATGACCCTATAAGTATCGGTATGTATTAGACAGCGGATGTGTACTGACTTCAGTAAGGATCTAAGAAAGTGGATAATGTCTTTTCCGCGATTTCTCTGGATGATGTGCTGTAGTTTGTCAATCAATCATAAGTAGGTTCAGCCACTGTCGATTCTGCGATACTGGTACTCTCCAAGACGGTAAAGCGAGCTCGCCGCGCGAACAATGATCGCCCCAAGCCGGCACTGCGGGCGCTTGCCGTGCGTCTTCGATCGACCCGAGACGGTAAAGCGAGCGCTTGTCATGCGACCTATATCAACCTAAGGCGGTGCATCGAGCGCTTGCCGTGTGTGAAACGAATAACGTGTGACGTAAGCTAGCCGCGCTTCAACGAGCCGTTGCAAGGTACGCATGTCGTGCGTTAGAAGTCTACTTTTCTTCTGCATTTACTAATCGGATGCAATGGTCGAAACGATGTTCGCGTGCTCGGTGGCCACTACAGACGTGTGCAAATCCTCACTGATGTACAATTCTACACTGGTGAGAAACTATACACTGGTACATAAATATATACCTTATTAACAATAAGATCGCGATGGCTCCTTAGAGCTTATGTTGAACAAGAATGAGAAGTGAAATTAACACCTCACACCATTGATTTATATCCAGCAAACAGAAGCGATGCGCCTTCAAGCTGCGATATGGAAGTTTGCTGCGACGCATGGATCTGTATACACTCAAGTGTACGCACGCAAACGCTCAAGTCTACGCGGCAAAAAAAACCAGTTCAGTTGTGAAGTACTGGTCCTCACGGCTGCATCTGTGCTAAGATGACGACGGGTCTAGTACGGTTTTTATCTTCCCACCGTTAAGTTCAATCAGACCATACTAGAAGGTTTGAATGCTGGGAAACGAGAGAGAAGCAAAGAGGAAGAACTTCACTTCACAAAATACAAACGGGAGTCACAAGCAAATTTACTCCCAACCTGTCTTGTCGTTTTCTACTTTCATTCTCGTTCTTGTGCGTGGTGT
Source organism: Phytophthora fragariaefolia (assembly GCA_030267785.1). NCBI lineage: Eukaryota > Oomycota > Peronosporomycetes > Peronosporales > Peronosporaceae > Phytophthora > Phytophthora fragariaefolia. Next base: position 32,862 of record BSXT01000409.1, on the reverse strand, counting down.
GAGTTGCCGACTTACGCAATTTTAACCAAGTTACAAGTAGATCAAAGCCGACAGGGTATGGCTTTTGCGTCCGGAAGGGGTTCGACTACGGAGATCGTGGCTGTGCCTAGATGAATCGCTTCGACAGATGATCGTGGCTCAGACCCCAGACGTTAACTTTCCGGACCAGATTACTGGGATCCTCGTTGAACGGCTAAGGTCTACATCTTCACGTCCAAGAATGAGGGAGGCAAGTGATGAATTTGTGTTAACGAGAATCTGAAAGTGGATATCAATTGCCTTTACAGGTATTTGTAGACCCCTTGGCGACGGATGTCATGCAGAAGCTTAAGAAGAGTCGAAAGAAGTACTACGACGTAGTATCACGGGAGATGTTGCTTCGTTTGCAAACTGCCAACAACGCTGGGAGTCTAGCTGGAGTAATCGAGGCTTGTGTGAAGGGTGTCGAAAGCACTGTTTTACACTCTCGTTCTGCAGATCTTGTAAGCTCAAGTGAGGAAGCCTTTTCAGCTGTGGTCAAAGGCGTTTTTTGCTACTATGGAATGCATCAGCAAGTTTCCACCTGAACCTTTTTCAAAAGAGGATGGACCTTCCAGTGAGTTCTCCGAATCGTTGATTAAAAAGCTCATGCCAGCTATAAAGATTCTTTGATAACAGCTTATCAATTTTGCTCCGAGCAGGTAGAGGCTCAAGATCCTGACCGACCCTTGCTGCAACCTCGCGATAAATACTTTGGTAAAGCCAAGGGATTACCTTCACTCCAACAACGCAGTAGCTAAATATGCATTTAATTAAAGTACATGTATTGGGGGACTTCATAAAATGTCGTAAAGACGTTTGGGTTGTGTTTTTGCGGGCGGTCATTAGGTCGCCTACCCCTGGAATTTGCGAGCATGTTTTACTAGCGCTGGTGCAAAAGGGCCTTCAAAAATTAGTGCAAAATCACTGGCTCTCGAGCGGTCTTGAGTTGGTGACGGATTAGTTTCTTGATGAACGTGAGGCTGTGGGTCTTGCGTACAGAGCTCACTGCTGTAGCAGTTGTCCCCGCAGGCAGTTCCTGGTATTGCTTCTTTGGTCACGTATCAAAGAACGTCCCTACCTAACGGTTACTAGTCTACAAGACCCGCAACACTCTGCTTGGCTGCAGATGTACGATACCAGGTGCTGTAAAAGTTTTCTATCGACTGTATCACTTCCTCATTTTCTGAAGTCCCCCATTGTTCGATGTTTTACTAGCTTTATTTACAAGATGCTTCCGCTTTATTGACAGTGAGTAAGAAAGAAACACGCGGTGTTCCGCCTTCAGAAAGCTTGCTATCGCACTCCATTTGTAGAGAGTTCCACTGAATACTGCCACAAGGTAACAACTTATCAACGAGCTCGAGCATGCTGAGAGTCTCCTGTAACGACGAATCTCTGCTTGTTATCAAAAGGGAAAATGCTAAGTTTGTGGCATCGCAGAAACGAATGGGGTCCTGGGCATTTGCGTTTAAGTGGTCACAATTTGTTGGGACCGTTTTGCGGTCTCCACAAAATGCGAGAGGCATTTACGTCACCTACCCCTAGGAATTGCGAGTGCAACATGCGAGGCTGCTGTTTACGATTTGCGATCTTTTCTGAAGTCCCCCATTGAATACCTTAGATGAGTAGTAAAACATAAAATACGTAGTATATTCTACACTCGGCTAAGAGCATGTGAAACTCGTCCTGGTCTTCCACCATCTCGACCGCGACCACGACCTCGACCGCGACCACGACCTCGGCCATGTAAGCGACGACTATAAAATCTCTTGGGCTTCGCTTTTTCCCCATGAAGAAGTTTACCCCGAGCTCGTAAAGCGGCTATGACATGCACACAGCAAGCGTATTTGTAGTAGGCACGGCATAGGCAGGTTTTGTCTATAATATTCAACCTCCAACCAAAAATTCATCTACAGGCTCTTGCCACCGTTCCATCCGATTTTTGTTTCTTTCACCTCTCTCAGCGTCGCCTCGTGATTCTTGGATACTGTAAACTTCTTTTACTAACATCATATCAGACCTTCCTCTATTTCAAAAAAACCGAACTCCAAGTCGTGGCTGTGACACTATCAGGCTATTAGACTTTTTCAACTTGGTACATCTAGTCTTGAGCGGCTTGTGGACAATTGGGGTCAATGCAAATTCAATGCGTGCTATGAATTTATGTCGACATAATGCCAATAATTTCTTCAGCAACTTACACAACTTTGAGCGTACGTGCGCGGTACACAGTTCTTTGATGACGTTGTCGAACTGTTCGCAAGGGTTATTTGTTTTTGCGAACCCGCTCGCAGTATGACAACACTGCTACTTCCAGTATCTTGACTCGAGCCATTGTGATTTAAAGTAAACTGAAAATTCGCCAAGTTCCGGAAGTTCACCCCAGACAATTAGCTCTTTTGTCTTCAGCAACAGAAAGTCAGGAGCTGTGGTGCTTCTCGTAGATGTGCCTAAACACAAAATGTTTTGCATGGTTGGAAAAACCGGCAATTCTAGTTCTAGCATTCTGCATCACGTGGAAAAAACACATAAGATAGGATATATCTTCATCTTGAAGAGTGAGGTCATAGCCATTGTATTGTGAATCCTCGGCATCAGCCATGAAAAGTTTTGTGTGAAGGGACCGACCGACAACGTCTTGAACATAGCAGAAATCTGTAGTAAAGCTTGTTCATATTGAACAGTAGTTCTCTGAGAAGTAATAAAGAGTGCAATGGGATGGAAATGACGAGCTTTGTCAGAAATTCCGCAAGCAAATACAGGGTACTCAAAACTGTGTTGAGTTTGAACGTTGCATCCATGTGAAAGACGTACGAATCAGATGGGTGGTCAGCGTCCCGCATCATAGACTTCGTAGATACTGTGATCATGCATGGATCATCGTCTGTTCCTTCTCCAATTACTGGTCTACCACCACTGTCGCGAGAAAACCCAAATGCAAAGGCTTCATTTTCGCTCAAAGTGGTGCTGTATTGGTGTTGAGTAACCAAATTCACCATGTCATCAACTAGATCGGTATTGTTTGTTTAGGTAAGTTCTCCTATGATAGTATACGTGGTTTGAATTGTTACCAGCGGGGGTAGCGTTAGTTCAGTCAAGGAAAATATATCAATCAGCGAGTTGCGAATTTGAACTGGTGTATAGCCACGATCAATCAAATGCTCAACTTCCTCTTTCATGTAAAGCGTGATAACAGGACGCTGTGGCGAGGGGATGCTTGATCGGTGGTGACCAACAGTATAAAAGATGCTCAGCCCTGTTGACTCGCATCCAAGTACTTTCAGTCAGTATGGACACGATTCTTGATCGCTATTGCACGTCGAGGAAGCGCAATGATATACTCTATAGCGCATCATGTGGCTATCTTTAACCGGACGATGAGGAAGGCAGGCTTGGGGGGAGATGGCGTGTCCAAAACAAAAGTGACCGCCCCCGCAGTTCGAGTGGATGGAAGCTTCATTCTAGAAACTTCCACAACCACCCTACATCTGCTCTATCCTATTATGTCCTTAACCATACGAATGATACCTACGGTAATGTAACCCCTCTAATCTGATACACTCACCCCTTCCTCAGATGAGGGTTGCGTCGCTTCGTCCTCGTGCCTCTTCAAGGTACATACGCACTTAAGATGGATGGCTACAAAGCCGACCCAACTTATCCGTGCTAAGTCCGTACTTAACGGTCATTTCTCGATTGGACATGCACGGCGCAGCAGTTGTTGCTCTTCGAGCGACTTCTGGGGCGGATTCGTCTTGCGTCGGTTGGTGGTGTACTCCCCCGGCCGAAGCTGGATAGGTCCTGCCAGCGCCACCGTCATGACAGTCGAGCCTGGCGGCTTGGCCGCGTACAGGCGGGAGCTTCGCCTTCTTCGGGACAGGGCGCGTCCTCGCGGGCGCCCCTTGATGAACTTGCTGCCGCTGCGGCACGTGCTCCTCGTGCACCCCTCGCTTCGCCAAGCACTGCGCCTGCTGCGCTGCTGGCCTCGCTCCCTCCGACGGACGACTTCGACTTCGACCCGGGGCTCATGGAGCCATTCCTGCTGCTGGATGATGAAGGTGTGCTCGTGGGCTCGCGCGGCGCCCTCTCACCAGCACCGGCGCGCGTACCGGATGGAGATGAAGGTCCTAGCGGTCTCGTTGACTTGGACGCTATTTGGCTGAGTCCGACGTTGTTATCGGGGAGGAGGTCGTCAACCAAGCCGCGGTGCTTGCTTCACCAGCCTTACCGCTTACCATTCCCGGGATAGTGGCCTCAAGTCCTGTTGATGGTCCGGTGCGCACGCTTCAGAGGCTTCGTCTGGATCCACCATCATCACCGCCAAGTGGTCCTACGCTTCGTAGCGCCACGGCTACTGTTCAGTTCCGCAGGCCTGATGTTGAAGCTGGTGTTGTCGCCCCAGTGGAACCTTCTCCGCCGGTGGAGGCGCAGATGGTGGTCTATCATGACGAGCCTCTGTCCCAGCACCCCGCGCGTCATCCTGGGAATAACCATCGCAACTACTACGATCCGGCGGCGCCATGGGATCCAACGCGTGAGTATGGCTTCTCTTACTTCCTGGATCGCCATGGAGACCCTCCCAACCGTTCGTACTTAGTGAAGTGGGACACCAAGCCGCTTAAATTGACGTGTGTTTGGGAAGAGCAGCTTGCTGGGTACCCGGAGTTGAAGGACCATGTTGACCAGTGGGTTGCTGCCGGACGTCCCGGCACGTTCTATCGATTCGCGGACGTACACTTCGGTGGTGCAGGTGCTTCGGCTACTGGTCGGTGCTTCATGGAGACTCTTCACGCTGCATGTTATCATCTTGACAACCCATCGCTCATTGCGGAGGACCACTGGGAACGCTTCGAGAAACAGCACAAGCGTGTGATGACCTACGGCGTCAAGCGCGAAGACATGGCTGAGTTCTTCAAGTTCTTGGAGCGCGACTGTGTTCCCTTGGACTACGCCGAGCTGTACCAGTCGCGACAGATTGATTCGTTGAACTCGCTCGCTGACCTCGTCGCTTTCGTTCGCCGTAAGAAGCTGGAGCGGGGATGTTACCTCGTGTGTGCAGGTCAGCACCGCCTGGACCATTGCTTCGTTCTTGTAGTACGCCTACACCGGGGTCCGTTGATGGCGTATGATGTCTGGGAAGAGTTCGAAGATCCACCGTGTTGGATTGAGCCATTGACGAACATCAAGTGGATTGATACTGTCAAGGCCATCTATCGCATCAAGCAAGGACCCAAGCTGGAACCACCACGTGGAAAGCGACTCACCAAGACGGACAAGAAACGTGCGAGAAAGGCAGCAGCCAAGTCAGCCAAAAATGCTAAGAAGAGAGCCAAGAAGCGCAACCAGGGATAGCCATGCATGCAATCGGGAATACATGTGGCCTTGAGCCCCCTTTCATTGCTTCCTGGTTCGTCGTCTTCGTTTCGAACGACGTGGGCTTCGAACTCTGCTATCAAACCTGGCACTTACGTCAAGTTTTCAACCGGCTCCCAAGTGGGCTTCTCTTCACCCACCCACTCCACAAGGAATTGGGTCCGTTGTTTGTGGCGGCATTTCCCCAGGAGTCGATGCACAAGTTGACCGACAGTGCCATCCGCGAGGATGACGTCGTGCGGTCGGGACCAGCGACTTGGTTCCTTGCAACGCTTCAGCGAGCCAGTGTTGAAAACCGGATGCAGCTTGTTACCAGCCTGGATGTTGAGCTCGTAGGCATGGTTGTGGATCTTGCGCACAATCGTGTAGGGCCCAATCCACTTTGGTCCAAACTTGGTTGAGTTTGGTAAGCCAGCGAGCTTTGGGTCGAGGTGTTGCGTGCTTCAGTACACTCGGTCGCCAATGTCGAAGACTTGTCCCTCGCGATTGCGGTCGTAGACGTCTCGCATACGCTCCTGTGCCTGTGCCAATGCTTCACGACAACTCAGCAGGATGGCAGCTTGGCGCTCATGGAACGTCGCACCTTGTCGACTCTTGGGAACGTTCCCCAACTGCTCGGAAGCAAGCTGGAGAGGGTAAGGTGGGATGTATCCCAGATCGGCTTTAAATGGCGCGTGCTTTGTGCTGGTATTGATCGTTGAACTGATGGCAAACTCAGCGTTGGCGAGATGAAGATCCCAGTCGTCCTGCAGTGGACCAACGAAACACCGAAGATACGCATCCAATGTTCGGTTCATGCGTTCTGTTTGTCCATCGCCTTGCGCTCTGTGGGCCACGGTCATGCTTAACTTCGTTCCGATGGACTTGAAGACATGTTGCCAGAAGACGGACACGAATTTCCGGTCACGGTCGGAGACAATATGCGTTGGCATACCGTGGAGCTTCCAAATGTTGTCGATGAAAAGTCGAGCTACACTTTCGGCTGTTACTGTCTTCATAGTGGGCACGAAGTGACAACGCTTGGTTAATCGGTCGACGACAACCCAGATGGAGTCGACTTCTCGCTTCGTTCGCGGGAGATCAGTGATGAAGTCCATGGAAATCGACCTCCACCGTTCGTCCGGAATGCTCAGTGGTTCGAGCAAACCAGGGGGCTTCGTTAACCGAGGCTTGTTCCTTCGACAGGGCTCGCAGTCTGCGATAAACGTCTTGATGGACTTCATCATCTTCGACCAATACCAGTGGCGCGCTAGGGTCAAGTACGTTCGCTCAGCTCCTGGATGGCCGCCGTAGTTAGTGTCATGACACTCGCTGATGATCAACTGCCGCAACTTCACATCGTTGGGCACGACAATGCGCGGGGCGTCGTCTGCGGGTAGTTGATACCAAAGTAAACCATTCGCGTCGGAGTAGCATCGGTACTGCTTCTGCTGGTGTTGCTCACGCTTCGGTATCGAACTGAGGTTGCGCCTCTTTACGCTGCGAAGATGGCTTGGATATCGCGGTCGTTCTCATACGACTTCTTGAGGCGTGAAATCAACTCAGAATCGCTGGTTACCTCGCTGAGCGCTAAACTGAAGGATGTATCGTTGAAGCTTGTTACGCTCAAGTCGTGGAAGAACTTCGTTTCCGGGTCCAGATCAGGTCTTCGGCTCAATGCGTCAGCGATACCGTTCTTCGCCCCAGGGAGATACGAGAATGTTGGTTGGTATTCTGCGAGGATATCATACCAGCGTGCAAGTCTACGGTTCGCCATTTTCTGCGTGAACAGGCCTTCGAGACTCTTGTGGTCGGTTTCGACGATCGGTGGCTTGTCCAAACAGTAGATTCGGAACGCTGCAAGGGCGTGAACGATGGCTAACAACTCCTGTTGCTGCGTTGGATAGTTGAGCTCCGCGGACTTCATCTTTCGGCTGTTATACGCAATGGGGCGTTCAACACCATCAACGACTTGAAACAACACTCCACCAACGGCGAACTTGCTCGCGTCTGTTCGCAGATGCATCGGCTGGCTGAAGTCTGGGAGGTAAAGCACTGGCGGGTTGCACAACCTCCGCTTCAGCTCCTTAAAGTTCTTTAACTGCTCTTGACTGAAGTGAATCTTCGCGTTGCGCTTGGTCTTCTTCTTCAAGAGTGCGAACATGGTTGCCGTTAGTGAGGCGTATTCGGGGCAAAACCGTTGCACGTAGCCCGTCAGGCCTAAGAAGCTGTGAAGCTCTTCTTGCGTCCGCGGCACAGGCCAGTCATTGATGGTCTGTACCTTGTCTGGGTCCATCCGAACCCCGTTACGTCCCACGAAGTCACCGAGGCATGAAATTTCGCTGGCGCAGAAGACACACTTGGATAGCTTAACGTACAGCTTGTTGTTGCGCAAGATATCCAACGTCCCGCGCAGCGCCTCCAGGTGGTCTTCGATCTTCGTCGACTTGGTGAAGATGTAGGTATGACTTCGTGTTGTTCAAGTCTCGAAACAGCTTTGACGTCAATCGGTGCATCGTTGCTGGCGCGTTGCAGACTCTCATTGGAAGTACAAGGTACTCCCACAGTCCGTTCGGCGCCTGGAAGGCTGTGAACTTGATGTCTTCCTCCCGCATACGTACTTGATAGTACGCGGATATCAGGTCCATCGTTGAAAACCAGTATGCACCAGACATTGCGTCCAAAATGTCTTCCTTCCTCGTCATCGGGATGCTCTGACGCACGGTGTTCGAGTTGAGATACCGATAGTCATGGATGATTCTCCAACCGACTGGTTTCCGGACGCAGAATGTCGGTGCTGCGTGGGGACTGATGCTGGGTCGAATGAGTTTCTTTTTTACCATGTCTTCGACCCAGTGTACGATTTCTCACTGCTGCTCGAGTGACTGTCGCCACTGCTGCCGGTACATCGCCAGATTTGGATCCTTAACATCGAACCGATGCTCAATGTCGCGTTTCTCTGGTAAACCCTCGGGTAGCTCAGGACGGAACACATTGTCCTTGTACTCCGTAAGAAGTTTGAAGGCTGGGTTCTCTCGGAAGCTATCCCAGTCTGTCTCCAGATAGCGCTGTGCTTTTGCACTACCAACATTGTCGGGTTGGTCTCTTCGTTACAGTGAACGTGCAACTTGCTTGATCGCTTCATTCGAGAGCACCAATATGAAGTCGGTATCATGGATCGACTTGGTCTTGAGTCTCAGGAGCTTCCGCAGTTTCTTGCGGGTGATGAACTTGGTCTGTACACCACTCTCGTCGACAACACCCATCGTGAACATCTTCTCCACGACGGTGTCCATACCCCTGGTACTGCTTCTTTCATCGGTATATCGTGCAGTACTCTTTCTCTCTAACGTCACAAAGTCATCTTCTTCAGCTGAACCCTTGCCAGCTTGTGCATCATCTCGTCGTCTGCTGACAACGTTTGGGGTCTCCTCCTGCACTGCGTTGCGGTCAGTTTCGTCCGTGGGCTTCACATCCGTTTCCAGCGCGGCACCTCGACAGGAATCGGGTCTTTTCGCCAATAGGCCTTTCGCCTCGACAGATCTCCGAAGCCCGGAGGCAATCACCGGTCCGCCTTCCTCGATCGGTCCACAGGTGTCACCGGTCCGCTTCCAGCGCAGAGTTTTCTCTCTCGTTCCTTCGATTCGTCGACCTCTCCAGTCAATTTGGGGTTGCATATCCTCGAAAAAAGGTATTCCGAGGATGCAGTCGAATTCGTCGGGTATCGCGTAGACGACGGCGCTACACGGGTACACCTCGTCTAGTCCCGACACGTGGATCTGCAAAGGCAAAACTTCCAGCTCCGCTTCCACGTTTTGGTTGTCTCCAAGCTTCACTCGGATGCTCTTGTCGCTGAACTTCGTCGTCCGTAGGTGGTGCTCCATAACTAAACGTTTCGAAATGTAGGTCGTGGTAGCTCCACAGTCCAGCAACATGCTTCGAGTAGCGAGACGCTTGTCACCCACACTAATCTCACCAGTTACTGAGAATAGCGGACGTGACTTGTAGACCAGAGGGTTTTCACACAGAACGTTAAGGCTGATATTCTCAATCTTTAGTGTTCTGGTTACGCTCTCGACCACGGCAGGACCCTCCTTCACTGACGTGGTTGACCGTTTCCCGGCTTCTCCTGCTCTTTCTTCCAAAGAAAACAGTTGGCCTTTATGTGACCAGGCTTCTTGCAGTGGAAGCAGGTCTGACCTTCGGCACGTTTGGGCTCGACTCTCGGCTTGAAGCGACCCTTCCCGTGGAATGGTTTTCCCCGGAAGGGTTTGCTATGAGCTTCATGTCTCCCAGCCGATGAGAACTTCTTGTCACGCCTGGGTTGCTGATCGCGTACTTCTTCGACGACGTGAGTCACCTCATACTTGACGGCCAAGTCCATAGCGCCGCTCAGAGTATGAGGGTTCTCGAGTTTGACGTAGCTCCGTGTGCGGGGCTTGAGACCGTTCGCGTAGTATAACACTTGGTCGATCACACTCATTCCCTCCACTCGGACGATGAGGGCTGAGTACTCGCCATTATATGTCTCAATGTCCGCTGTCTGCTTGAGTCGCTGAAGCTTCTCTCGCAGAACAGCCTGGTAGTTTGACGCCTCGAAGTGTTGGAGCACATGCTCACGGAAAATCCCCCACGTGTGCTCCTCGCTTCGAGTCGTCGATGACCGGTGCAGGAACCAACCGGAGGCAGGCTTCTCCATTGCCGACCCCGCGATTCCTGGAAGTCGTGGACTTGTGTCTTCGATCGGGATGTTGTTGATTCGACAGGCGTTCTCGATCTGGAACAGCCACTAGCGTACATCCTCCCCTCGCTTGCCAGTAAACTTGGGCAAATTGCTTGGCACTCGCGTGCGGTCCGCCATCGCTTGATTAAGCCGATCGATCTCGGCGCGTAACTGGGCGATGGTGGGCATGGGCTCCTTGTAGTCAGGTTGCTGGGACCAACAAGTGCTGCCAGTTTAACCGAACGATGAGGAAGGCAGGCTTGGGGGGAGATGGCGTGTCCAAAACAAAAGTGACCGCCCCCGCAGTTCGAGTGGATGGAAGCTTCATTCTAGAAGCTTCCACAACCACCCTACATCTGCTCTATCCTATTATGTCCTTAACCATACGAATGATACCTACGGTAATGTAACCCCTCTAATCTGATACACTATCTATGTTGTAGAGCATACTCGGCAACGACGAGAAGTGCTATGGTGTACGCGCAATGTCTTCATGCTGTCGAGCTTCTGGTTTGTTTGAGTCGGTGTCTGCGTGCGACCAATCTCCTGCCAATTGTAGCGAAAAGGCATCATGTACTTCTATTGCCGAATGAGCAGTTGACCTCTATATCATCCGGAAAAGCTATTTTCGACACACGTGCAAACTATTTTGATAGAGACTTTTCATATCCAAGTAGAGATTTCACGATTATTGGGCGACGATTGCAAGGCTCTCGAGATCACCTGTATACATGTACCGTATTAAACGGCAGCGTATATACACGAGTCGTGTGGCACGTCCTCCTCACAGATATATTAGTACACTAAAAATTGGCGCGACTTCATGATGGCATCGAAATCGACGCTCGGTTTCGCTGCCCGATCCCAGCCGACTAGCCTGGGAAAAACAGTCCGTTTATACGTATTGCGGTATACGTATACCCTTTCCCCTTTTCCGCCAATCCGCGAATATTCCTTAACCATCAGCCAATCGGCGCATTCCGAGAGACTCCAGACGAGAGAGAATGAGCTTCCTGGAGCAGGAGGACCTGGACGCCATGCTGGCGGAGGCGCTGGCCTTCATCGACGAGTGCGAAGGAGGCGGCCGCACGCGCCGCCCGCGCGCGGGTAAAAAACCCAGCACCGCGGGCGCTGGGTCGCCCCGGAAGACCCCCAAAGCTAATAAAACCCACCGCCGGGTGGGTGACCAGTGCTATTCCACCCAGTTGCAGCAGCGCAAGCGCGCGGAGCTGCACGCGCTGCGCGACCAGGCGCTGGATCTGGAGCAGCAGGTGCAGCTGTTGCTGCAGCGGCGGCGCCAGCGGAGCGCCGTGAAAAACCCAAAAACCCACCAGGAGGACGACGGCGGGGAGTGGTTTCAACGGACCGTGGGTGAATTCCAGCGCCGGCAGCAGGCCGAGCGCACGAACCGCAAGCTCAAGGAGATCTGGGCCAACCAGGAGAAGGTGAACGCGGCGTTCCGCCACTTGGTGCAGCGCCGCTCGCTGCTTTACGTGAGTTGGGTGAATTGGGGGCTGCAAGTTGGGTTTTATTGATGGGTAGGTGGGTTTTATGGATGCCAGGGCAAGGAGGTCGTGTTCGAGGACGAGCAAGCCGAGAGGAGCGAGACATCGGTGGAGGACCAGACCATGGTAATCATCTCGCAGCTGGAGAAGGGCGTCGAGAGGCTGTACTTGGACTCGAACTCGGTGTTCCCACCGGATCTGCCGGCCACCATTTCGTGCAACACGAGGGTGACCCACAGCAGCGACTCGAACGGCAACTGCATCGAGATTGTCACCACGACGCCCGTGTCGTGTCCGCTGCGTGTTGCGGCGGATGTGGTGTGGAAGGACCTCAACGTGAAAAGCCAGGACCCCGAGCGGATCTACAGCTTCGTACGTTGGACGTTTATGCTCGAAACGTTTGTTGTTGCTGTTTTAGTTAAGGCGGCGCTCTGCTCTCTTCTGGCTGCCACCACAGATCCGCGGGCGCAAGCCGAACTCGCTGGAGAAAAACTTCCTGGTCGCGCTGCACAACCCGTCGGGCGTTTTGGAGATCGACGGCTTCCAGTTCATGCGCAAGTTCGAGGAGCCCGACCGCGTCGTGGTGATCAAGCACAACATCCTGACGCTGCCGCACATGGGGCTCAAATTCCTCGACCGCTGCTGGATCATCATCTCGCGCTCTCCATCCGACCCCACACGCGCCTCGGTGACGCGCACGTGCTACCAGCTCTACGCCGAGGGTTCGGAGAACTTCCCGTCGAGCGAGGACGTGGTGCACACGCGAGACTACATTCTCAGCTCGCTCAGCGGGAAGGTGCGAAGGGACCACCAAATGCTGCAGAACGTCCTGATCGAGGAAGAATGTCGAGCCGCCAGCCGGATCGTCCCCATGTCGGCGTAGGAGGCTCGTTCAGCTTCCGAGTCGCTCGTGACGTGTACATGTACATGTTGAAGTGCTACGACAGTGAAGTTTGTGTGGATCTGATCCGTTCCCAGAAAACGGACATCTATTTTGTAAGTGGAGACCGTCGCGAAGAGAGGAAGAAGAAGAAGACGATGACACCCCCGAGGACCCGAGCGGAGACCAAGCGACAGCGCAATTCCAGCACGGGGGACGCCGCGTATGGCTCGGAGTACAGCGAGCAGCTCTACGCGGCACTCACGGCCGGCGCGCTGTGGTTCATGGGGGTGAAAGATATGGTGCAGCTGCTGGGGACGTGTCGGACGCTCCGGCATGATCGCAGTCTGGGCGTCGTGGCGCTGAGCAACTGCAGTGTCGGGGTGCATTTGTTGCACGGATGCAATGGCGACTGGATGGATCTGTCGCTGGAGAGGCAGCAGGACCCGACTGCGGGGGCTCGAGAGGAGTCGGGCTTCTGGTCGGAGTGCAGGGAGCACACCCACGTTGCATGGAAGCGGGAGATCAATGGCCGGTTGATGGAGGACACGTCACCACTGGACTATTCACGAGGGCAAGCTGCGCAGTTGCTGTCGCTGATCGGCAGGCTGGAGACGCGCCTCAAGCCCTTCTACAGTCGCGCGTACGTGGCCACTCCGTTCGGGGAGTTCTGTCGTGCACGACCAGTTGTGGTACCGTTACCCGCACCAACAGATAAAGAGGTGAAGGCAGAATGGACGATGGAGGACGCGCGCGCCGCACTGAACGCGATGTGGGATCGTATGGGAGATGACTTTGCAGCATCCACGACCGAGTACGTGCGTGTGTCGGAGCTGGGCATGCACTGGGAGAGCATCAGCGTGGGCAAGCGCGACGCCAAGAAGAAGTGTAACTTCTGCGATTCGGCCAAGAAGGCTGTGCGCGAGTATCGGCGAGAGGCCAAGTCGCTGATGGACGAGTTCTCGCGTGTGCTGAAGGCCAAACAAGTCCAGTGGCGCGCCGAGGGTCTGGACGACGACGAGATGCACGAGCGCCGCAGCGAGCTGAAGGCCGAGATGTTCCCGGAAGATTCGTACCCAGACGCCAACGCGGCCGAAAGCACAGTTGACGACATCCTGGCACACATCTGCGAGCACGACAAGTTCCCTGTGGTGCCGTTCGAGGGCATGGCGAGCGGTCTCGAACGGAAAAATGACGACATTTTCAACGCGCTTGCCCTCGAGTGTCAAGACCTGTGCGAGACCTTCTACCAGCCGCTGAAGCAGAATCTCGCCGCTGCGGTGGCGTTCAGCGGCCAGCGCGTGCATCGACCTTGGATGGACACAGGCGAGGACGCCGCCAGCATCCGCCGCGAGCTCGTCGCCGGCCTGACGTCGAATGGATTCCTGGTCGGCGCGTACGTCATGAAGGCCGTCGAGGACTACATGTAGCAGCGGGAAGATACTTCCCGTACTGTAACGCGCTCAAATGAAAATCTTCAGGTTGCACCTGCACTGCAACTCGTGTAGCCATATCGGCTTTGAGAGGTCCACACGCCCTGTCTGAGCGACATAGCTGCTGCCAGCTGGTGCTCGAGCATCGGGAACGACTGGTGGGCAGCAGCTGGGAGGGCATCTCGCCTGATAATGCTCCTCCATGTCACACCGGCATCGGATCCTGAAGCTGAAGCTGGGCGCGTTGCCGCTGGCTGGCGTCGCAGCACAAAAAATTTTTTTTTAAATGTACACCGGTGTACTGTAGGCATCAACAGAGGCTGTGCTGACCAACAAACTCAACGAAAGAAATCGGCAGCACCCTACGTCCGGATAGTCGCGAAGCTGTTTCACCGAATCTCACGTAGTGGCCGTAATTTTCTCGCCAAGATGGTGGAGGCGCTAGAGGGGTTGCCGTATAATAGCAACCAGCTGGCGCATCCGTCTCAATCTATCAAGCGCCGGCTGCAATTGGTTTGACAAGCACCGAGGACGAATTAATGCGGGAGCTGCGAGCTGCCAGCAGTGTCCCGGTGCGGTAGACGCCAAGTGAGTGCAGTAGAATTGCAGAGTGCAAGCGCAACTTGGGAAGCTGGCAATTGCCTTGGCGTCTCCACAATGCATTGCACTCGTCACTTTGGGGCGGCAATTGCACATGGTGACCCCGTGCCCTAGGTAGAGACCATGCGGGTTGCAAGATCCCCAACCTTATTTCACCTGCCAAGAATAAGCTCATTTGTGGCGCGTAGCACCCGCTCCGCATTGGCCAGAGAACAGATGGTGATGTTTACCACAAACAAGGCCGACCCGGCCCGTTTCCATCACTTCCTCTTGCTTTTATTATTCCATTCACCGTGGCGGGCCGCACGACGTCGACCTGTTTGTGGCAAACGGGTCGGCCAATCCGCGCACTCTTATGGCATGGGTTGACTCACGGGGCTCCGTCACCGGGAGCCAAAGCGAAACTGAATTTCGGCCCGAAGGACGCAGGGGGTGAAGCGCCCACCCACCTTCGCGCCGCTCGTCGCCTGACCCCCACGAGGTTCGCGTCTGCGGCTAAGTTGTTGCCAGCTGCAAAAGGCTGACGGCAACTTTTGGGTCTTTCGCAGGCAAAAGCACAAAAAGAAGAGAGAGAGAGCACGCCCCTGTCGCTTTAAACACAAGCGGCGAGAAAGCAAAACAGAACCCATCACAGACAGGTGAGAGTGGCAAACGCGCCCATACTCAGACCAAGTGGTTGACCGCGTTGCCACTTTTTGCCGTCGGTTAGAGACGCCCATGAGCTTCTCCAAGTCCAATTTGCCGCCGGCGCTGCCCGTGGCCATCAAGAAGGAGAAGGGGGACGCCGCCTCTCTCTCCGGCTCCATGTCCATCCCAGGCAGCGGCAGCATCCCCCGCAAGGACTCGATCGGCTGGGGCGCCGACGACTTCCTGGGGATGATCTCGCACACGCCGCCCGCCTTCTCGCCCGGCAGCTTGACCATGCCCATGACCAAGCGCGGGCGCAGCGGCAGCATCTCCAGCCGCCTGCTCAGCGCGTCGGACCTGGAGGAACGGGGCTACATCGACCGGTACCAGAAGGGCGTGCTCAAGGTGCGCCTTTTTGTTGTTGTTTTTTTGTTGTTGCGTTTTTTGTTTTGTTTTGCTTTCACTTGGGAGAGCGGTTAAGATAGTGTTTAATCGTTGCATTCTCGTTTGCAAATTTTAATTTGCTTTTTTGCTTTTTGCATTTCAGGACCTTATTATCAGCGGAGATGAGGCGCTGCAGAAGGCGCTGGAGAAGTTTGACGCGGGTGACCCCACCACACTCGAGGCCATGCTGGACAGCGGCGCGCTGAACCGCAAGTCATCGTCCATTGACCTGCTGGACGACTTGGACCTGGGCTTCCTCAATGTGGGCTCGTTGGGCGACACGCCGAAAGATGAGGTGTGTTTGCTTTTTTTTGCATTTGCATCTGCAACATTTTCTTTTAGTTTTGTTTTGCCTTGAGAATTCTCTAACCTGTTGCCATAATTTGTTACGTGTGTTTTAGTTCCAATCTGGAGCAAGAAACCAGTCTTTAGACGAGTGGGACGAGCTGGGCTTCGACTCCTCCTTTGCGGACGTCTCGGGGCGGGATATTCTAGATGGAGACTTCTACAGCTCGTCACTCGGGGCCTCGCTGCCCAATTCGTTGCCGTCCATGGGGCTCGGCATCACCCCGCCCGCAGGTTTTAGCTTTGCGGAGGACTTTTTGGAGAATCAGGTGAAGACAGAGCCCGGACTCAAGACGGAAGGGAAAAGTGACGCTGCCAAGCCCGCTGCTAGCACCCCCAGCACCACTTCCGCTGCGGCGTCAACGGCTGCAAGTCTTTCGACGTCGCGGCCGATTGGAATCCCAGGGGCGGCAGGTGCTAGCGCTACCAGAACTTTTGGAGGAATTGACGGCGCCAAGGGCAAGGACGGCCAGAAGCAGAATTTTGTGGGGGCGTACTCGCCCGATTCTAGACGGAAACGCATCGAGAAGTTCCTGGACAAGAGACAGAAACGCGTATGGCGGAAAGAGGTCAAGTACGATGTGCGCAAGAACTTTGCCGACTCGCGGCTGCGTGTCAAGGGCCGCTTTGTCAAGAAAGAGGACGAGCAGCTGCTGCGCGAGCTGCTGAGCTTTACGTAAGTGGAGCGCTACCAATTGGGTACCGAAGGTGCTACCCAGCAAGCGAGGGTGCCACCAAATGACGAGGTGGATTAGAAACAGCAGGAACAAGTCGGTTCAATTGGGCCTCCTGGAGACTCTTACGGGTGGCCAGGGGCACACGAGGTGGCTGATGATGCGATCGGCCAGTGTGAAGTGGAGTGGGTGGGTTAAATTA
This sequence comes from Phytophthora fragariaefolia, assembly GCA_030267785.1. Lineage (NCBI taxonomy): Eukaryota > Oomycota > Peronosporomycetes > Peronosporales > Peronosporaceae > Phytophthora > Phytophthora fragariaefolia. Next base: position 16,056 of record BSXT01000409.1, on the reverse strand, counting down.
GGGAGGAGAAACGCGGATTGGGCCGACAAGATTGGTCTGTACGACTTGCTGCGGTTGCAGCGGACTGAATCCGTTCAAATAGACGCGGTGGACAAGAGTGGAGAGCGAACGGAATCAAGGGGAACCTGAGGGCGTTGGAGAGATGAAATATGCGAGAAAAGCGAAGGCGGATGTGGTGCGTGAAGCGTAGTTTATTGGAGGGAAAACTCCGGGGTGCGTGCAGGGATTAGGATCAGGTTCGATTCGGTCGGTCTCGGTATAAGATAATTTGCAATTTTTTCACGCTTTCGTGTGACTGCGTGTAGGTTATTTTCTTAGCATTAATTGAAATTAATGTTGTGCATGCTGTTTCTTAATTCACGTAGTAATGCTTAAATTTCGTTTCACGTTACAGTAGCATAATTCAAGCACGAAACCAATTCGCAAAAACTTATAGTGAAATTGGCTATACTATGTGTAGCTGGGGCTTGATCTACCACAATACATAACGCCAAACTATTTGTGCTTGTATTTGTTGAGACGGCTACCCACTCACGGGGCTGTGCTCAGGTACAGCTTCAATTATAGAACTTGTGATCCGCGATTACCGCCCAGCGGTTGATGCCCGAATAGCAACAACATACTACATGTACATGTAGACCGGATTCAGATAGCTCAACTGCAGTCGGGACAATCCAATCAACCGTTTACTTTTTACTCGGTTAATACGAGTCGTAACGCTCTTGATGTTGTTATCAATCAACTGATCCCCCAATATGAAGTACTGGTGCGTTCTCAAGATTTTGGCTGTAAATTTGGGCGATCACGCTGAAGGAGAGCTACGGAAGATGCAACCTGGAATCCTAGTTACTTCACTGGGGACCGTTTAGAAGCAGCTCAGTGACATGACTACAGTGTAAGTGCGTTGATATGTGAGTACATGCATCGCGTTTATCTCCACGACAGTCTTTACGTAGGAATCTCGATCGTGACGTTTCACGCCAATCCTGACATAGACACGCTCACTTCGACGCGATCCAAGCACCAGAGGTTGCACTACAGTGAGTCACTGCCAGACTGGCAGCCAGTGACTGTACTGCAAATGAGAACTCAGCTCTGGAGCAACTGTAATACTGTAAGTCGTATGTACAGTGGTGCACCTCGTTTTCGGCGGGGTGGACCATATCAAATGTGCCAGTATAGTCAATGTGTGGGAAAACTGTGATGGGGGCGACTCGTTATATGTAATGGGTTATATTAACCTAATTAAGTAAAACTATAAAACGCGCACATCCAACTTCGCTGTAATAATACCTGACAGGCGCTAATAATTATGAATAGACCTCTTCGATACATCCGCCTAGCCTTCCCAGCACAACTTAATCGCAGTGTAGATGTTCGCGGGTGAATACTGCTCTCCTCAGTAGAACATGTCCAGCTCTACCTCTTGCTTATTGCATCTGTAGTGGTCCTTGAGACTACGCTAGTTAGATCATCCGCTTCATCATTGTGGCTTGCGTGCCATAGTAGTCGGAGCCAAAACAAACTAAAGTGAGCATTCGTGACGAGGCGTTTGGAGTCATGAATGTGGTTAATTGATCGGAGGGGGATGGGTTGGCTACTTCCGCAAATCATGTCGCATAATCATACATTTGTGCAGGTTATCAATACATACGGGGGCCGAAAACGAGGTGCACCACTGTATGTGTACTGTAGCGCTATTACGCCGATCCTGCTCAAGGGGCATTGCAGGTCATGACCGCGGCGTGATCTTCGGCTGCGCGGCATGTTTTTGATCGCCCGCTGTCCCAACTTGATTTACGCGGGTGCACGACAACTCTCCCGCGATCAGCTCGCAGTGCACTGTCCGCTCCAGCCGCTGTCGAAACCTAGCTGTTCTCTCAATATTTGGCAGCGGTTACTCGGTGGATGCCTGCGGCTAATCACGAGCCTTTTGTAGTTTCTGGCAGAGCTGTCGGCGTTGGTCTCAATTGCCGATGCCAAGTGGTCGTGGTTGCAGACTGCAACTTGCAGTCCAAGCTCAGAACATACATCTCGCAATATATGATGAATGTAAATGAAAGTTCCTCTTTACTTTGATATTTGAGTCCTAACACGCTTTAGCTGTTTATGCAGATTAAACAAGAAACTGGTATTCGCTAACTAAATATGCACAGTATTTTAATAAAGTGTCACATATATAATTTGAAAGCACAGTGGGCCGTTACCGGCTTCAAAACCATGCGAACTTCAACTATGAATCAATGCTCGGGATCCGCTGAGGCTGAGCACCATTCCTTCATCTAATACCTCGCGGTGAGAACGCGTTCGCTCCCAAATCTCTGCAGTGCCAGCAATGGCAGTGCTACACAGCAACAACGTCAGCACCGAAGAGAAAACCCCGTTGGCGGGGCTACGCAGGCTCAAGTCCCAGGCCCAAAATGGCGAGCGTCGGCGCCAGCTCCATCGAGAGCAGCGTGTGGCCGCCAAGAAGGTCGCGCTGCGCGAGCCCGAAGCGGAACCACAGCAGACAGAAACGAGCAAGCCGCGACGCAAGAAGCGCGGCTTCTTCAAGTGGCTCTTTGAGCCCGCGGTGGCCACCAGCCGCAAGGTGGCGCCACCGCAGCCCACAAGGGCTCGCGTCAAGATCCCCATTGTGTACCGCAACGGCGAGCACAAGGGCGTTGTCGTCGGCGGCATGAGGGTGCCATTCTCTCGCCCCATGCAGGCGAACCGCCGTGCGACCATGTCCTCCCAAACCGACGTCAGCTGCGGCATCCCCGAGGAAAAGGAGCTCGCGTTCGACTTCCCGGACAGACTGGTGTCGGAAGTGTATGAGGCTGAGCACGCACGGAAACAGGAAGAGAAGGAAAAACTGAAGGAGGAGAAGCTGGCGAGAGAGCTGGCCAAGTAAATGCTCTTTAATATTTAAAAAAAGGGCGTGGAAGTTTAATAGCTTCTCGTTTGGTGAGCCTTGCAGCCGTCAAAAGTCTCCGCCGAAGTCTCCACCACCACCGCCAAACCCTCCGGCATCACCGCCGCCAAACCCTCCAGCATCACCGGCGTAGCCACCATGGTCAGCCAACGCTTCCCCGAGCAATAGACCGCCAACAAGTCCGGCGGTGCCGCCCAGCGCCGCACCCGTGCCGGCATTCATACCGCCGCCTCTACTTTGCCCGTAGTATCGTCCATAGGCCGGCGTGGCAGCAGCGCACCCTGGCTCCGGTGGCGCGCTCGCATACGTTGTCGACGATGCTCCATGCAGCTGTCCATCCGAGACTGGGGCTGCCACGGGGATGGCAGTGTTTGCACCTCGATGCTTTGGCCGCATGAATGCCATGTAGCAGAAGCCGCAGCAGCACAGCAACAGCGCTAGCGACCCAAGAAACCACCAGAGCCAAAGCAGGTCGCTGCCACCGTGGTACGGGTCTGCACCACTGGCATAGCCGCAGTTGCAGGCGTAGTTGGACACCTTGCACACGGAGTCGGTGGGGCAGCAGCACGGGCGCCGGTCGTTCGCGCGGTCCAGCCAGTGGCCGCAGAATTGACCCTGCTCGCCGCGGTAGGCCCTGGAGCAGTCCCCGGTGTCGGCGCACACGTCGCAGCCCGACTGCGAGGCCTCGGTCAGCACGCAGCACACCGCTGCCGACAACAACAGCAGGCGCCTCCACATCCTTCTCGAGAATGAGCTGAGGCTGGTGGTTCTTCATCGAGAAGACCCCCGTCCCATACTTGTCGAGACTACGGTGACAGACAGCTAACTACATGTACTGTGGTGACTACCGGTTGGATGCAGCAACTTGTGTGCGACGATCCCGGTGGTGCACACCTGAAGATCTGAAGCGGCGCTACGGGCTGGATACATGCAGACCCACCCGGCCAGGTATCTGATCGGCCTGCACGTACATGAAATAGAGCTCAGTTACCGGTCATGGTGACCAGGTGGCCGCCAGCCGACTGCTATTTGACCTGCAGCACTAACGCGGCCATGAGGCACATGGTCCACGTCAATGACAATGTCATCGGGGGCACAGTCGCCCCTGGGGCGGGACCGGTGGACGGAGCGGAGGTTGAATTTGCTGGCGACGGCGACAGCCTGTGGCGCTGGTCAACGCGCTTCGAATGCCCGCGGCGGGTCAAACGTGGCGATGGGCCCAGATCAGGCGTCGCCCCCTCGAGCTGCGGGCGCGCCGCTTGGCCCCGGGACATGAAGCGCGCGGTGCTGCACTTCACCGCGAGCCTCGAGCTCCCGCGGCCAGCGGCTCCCGGCGGCTTTGCCGGCGAAAGATCGGGCCGCGCGAAGCTTGCTTAGCTGCGGAGCTGCGGGGGCGAGTGCAACCGCGCGACCGATTCGACACGCGGGGATTTTTTAGCGAGCGAGCCGCGCGGCCTGGCTGCCGCCGGGCGTGATGGCCCGAGGCAGGCCGGAGCTCGCTCTCTCGCTGGAATTTTGGTGAAGCGCTTCCACGCAAACAGACACTCGCATGAGGCGTGCGTGCGCCGCAGAAAGGGGCTGCGGGCACCGGCGCGTTGCCCTGAGCTCCGGCGCTAGCGGCAAGGCGCCGGCATCACGCCAGCTCCATGGCCCCAAGCCAAGTTGCCATTGGCATGGGGGGCAAGATCTCGTTGAAGTGCTGGCGGCCAGCCAAGCCAGGGAAAGGCTCGCGCGCCGCTGGGACACGCAGTGAGGCGCGCTTGAAGGCCGGCGTCCATGCCCCCGGGCTGTGATGGCTTGCCGTTGCGCGGGAGACGAGCCCCCGGCCGCGCCCTGCCTTGTCGGCGGCGCCAGGCAGGCGAGCCGCAAGTTGCTGCGAGTTGCCTGCAACTCGCCATCTATCACCGCCGCGGATCATCTGAGCGTACCACACGTATCGCAGCGTGGCCCTCTTCTGAGGAGGAGCTCCATGCTGCTTTGCCTGCCTGCTTGCTTCCAGAAGCTGCGAGGAGGGCGGGCACCGGCGCAGCCGCCGTGGCCTCCGCGGTGCCGGGCGACTGCGCCAGCTGGCCGCGCGGACTGTTGACTCGAACGGGCACGATTTGAACGCGCTCCGCCGAGCCTATGGGCCGGTGCCGAGCGAACCTCTCGGCGCCGGCGCGGATCACAGCGAGAGGCGCTGCCAGCCTGGCAGGCGGCCGCCCCATGCGCACTGCATCTGCTGGGCGCGCCGTGGTCCATTAGGCGAGCCGGCGCCACGGACTCATCGCTCCGCCCTGAATCCGCACGCACGCCATCGCTCCTATACGATGGGGCGATGACCGGCGCTGGATTGTTTGATTGTGGCCGGCGCACGCAGCCAGGCGCGGCCCCCCGACAGAACGTGACCACGGCGCAGCGCCAATGAACTCCATTCCATTATGGAGCGCTTCACCGCTGAGCCGATGGAGAGGGCTGGGCGAGCGTGACAAAGGATCCACAGTGGGTAGGCAAGACGGCGTAGGTCTGATGGTTGCTGTGTTGACGCTGAGATTGGCCGCGGGGCGTCCGGCCGCAGAGCCATGCCGAGGACAGACCAAGCCAAAGGCGGACCCCAAAAGATCGGGTACATGCAATATTGCTTTGATTATGAGTGTTTACATTACCGGTTGGACGCACATGGGGCGGCGAGCAGTGCACGGCTTTCCGTTCCAAGAGTCTTGGACCAAGACGTGCCACCACATCTTAGCCGAGCTCGGGAGTCAACCTGCTGCTCGTCAGGTTATGATGTTCAGGATGGGGGGTCGGAAGGGCACTCTACACATGTACGCTGTGAAGTCCACAGCAAAGGATTACAGCCTTCGCCCACAAATTGCCATGCCAGCAACCACGACACCCCCAGCGCTCAGCCACTGCAGGCGAGCCCCGCCGGCCAAGACACCCGCATTCTGTCACTTGACGCAGCTCGCGGGTGCGCGTTCTGGCAGCACGCCGCGGACTTCCGGAGAGAGTGGGAGCGAGAGGTACCTACTGATTCAGAGAACGGCCCGGCGCCAGAGACGGGCGCCCTCTCGGTCCGCCTCGTCTGTCTCTGGGCAGTAGGGGGTAGGGTCTTCAAGGAGAGCAGGCAGCGACAAAGTTAGCGGGCGCAACGGGCATACAACCGCGCCATCAAGTGAGCAGCGCCGCGTCAGCCGCGCTGACAGGCGCACGCAGGTACCCTGTTTCTTTGCCCCCGCGGTGGGCGCGGCCGAACGACAGCCGCTGGCGCCGCAGGGTTGTCATTCCGCAAGTTGCTGGCAACTCGACACAACACACAGCCCTCCCCCCCGATCCGGTCGCGGCATTGCGCTCTCTTGCGTTACGTTCAGCCGCCTATCAGTTAAGCAACACCCCCCCAGCCAGCCAGCCGCATACACACACACGCACACGCACATACATAGAAAGAGAGAGGAACTGAGCCATGAGCGCCGAGACGCGGAGCCCCAGCGCGTCGCCCAGCAGCAGCGACGGAGACAGCCCCAGCGGCGCGCGCAAGCCCGCGGCGGACGGCAAGCCCAAGAAGTGCCGCTTCAACGACTGCGACAACCTGGCGGTGGACGGCACGTCCAAGTGCGCGTTCCACAAGAACCGGCGCCAGTGCTGCGTGGAGAACTGCACGAACCAGGTGTACGCGCGCAAGCTGTGCGTGCGCCACGGCGGCAAGAAGCAGTGCCAGGCCGACAACTGCGAGGCGCACGCGCGCGGCGGCGGCTTCTGCCTGCAGCACGGCGGCTTCGTGGTCAAGCGCTTCTGCATCGTCGAGGGCTGCTCCAAGCAGGCGCACGCGCGCCAGAAGTGCGTGCGCCACGGCGGCGGCCGCCGCTGCAAGGTGGACGGCTGCATGCAGCACGCGCGCGCCGGCGGGCTCTGCAACCGCCACTCGCACGGCCACGAGTGCCGCGTCGAGGGCTGCAACAAGACGGCGCAGCACTCGGGCTCCATCTGCTTCCGCCACGCCATGGAGCTGCGCGCCCACGGCGAGGAAGTGCCCGAGCTCAACATCTCCAAGGGCGGCCGCCTCAGCAGCAAGAAGCGCCAGCAGCAGCAGCGCGAGCAGCAGATGAAGCAGGAGCAGTTCCACCACCAGCAGATCCAGCAGCAGATCCACGCGCCGCAGCACCTGCCGCACCCGCTCTCCATCCAGGTGCCGCAGAGCGCGCCCATGGGGGCGCCGCCCGCGCAGCAGCAGCAGCAGCAGGGCGCGGCCAACCCCTTCGGCCTGCCGCTCAAGATCAACGTGCCCACGACCATGCCCAAGTTCAGCCTGCGCACGCCGCTCGGCAACAGCTTCCCCACGCCGCGCAGCCACGAGTTCAGCCTGCTCATGGGGCTGCCGTCTCCGCAGATCGACAACTCGCAGCTGCCCAGCGTGCTGGCCATGACCAACGCCGGCGCCAACGCCACGTCCAGCGGCCAGCGCACGCCGGGGATCGACAGCTTCCTGGCCAACGGCCCGCCCAGCGTCTCGCGCGGCGGCAGCAACTACCTGTCGCTCGGGCTCTTCCCCACGCCGCGGCTCACGGACCGCACGCCCGGCGGCTCGGACGACGCCATGATGAGCGACTACATCAAGCTCATGGGCCCGGACACGCCCATGGCCTTCCACGCCAACGGCCAGTTCGGCGCCTCGCCGCTGCTCGAGAACATCGGCGCCAACGTGTTCGACCACAACCAGAACAACCAGAACAGCGGCAACCGCAATCACATGGCGGCCATGGCGGCGGCCGCGGCCGTGCACGGCAACGGCCAGCAGCGCATGAAGATGGACTTCCTGTCGCCGCGCGGCTTGGCGGCGCACAACTTCCAGAGCACGGGCTTCCCCACGTCCACCACGAGCGACGGCATGAACGCTGGCGCCGCGCCCCAGGGCGACTACGCCGCGCAGTTCTTCGCGGACAACAAGAACGACAAGGCGCGTGGCCACATGAAGACGTCCAGCGTCTCGGCCGCCACGACGCCCACTCCCAAGCCCACGGGCGTCACCGCCGCGTAGGCTGGGAGACTGAGTGTGATCAAGTGAATGAGTGGTCGGGGACCCTGCGAGGTCCCTCCAAGAACACGCGTGTATGAGCCCGACGGCTCCCCTCGGTCAAGTCTTGACCCTGTGGCGTGTTACTACAACGACTGTAATCGCGAATTGCACCGGCAGAGAGAAGTGCCTCCGACTCGACGGCGCATGCGGCGCCCTGAACCCCTCGAGCGGTCGAAGCTCCTTGCCAACCTGATAGAACCGCGTCCGCCGATTCCACGGACGCGGAAAAGTTTTGGCCCTACAGATAAAGTACGGATGAAAGTAAAGTAAACGCTTGACGATTTTGCAGCTCGCTGTGTGCTCCCGAACATGCCCATTCATGTTCATGTAGTTGCAGTACTACTAGTAGTACATGTAGTTGCCCTGCTTGATGCGCGTCAAGTGCGGTATCTTCACTTTAGCTGTCGCTACGTTGACGTGGCGCAGAAGTCTCCGATAATCTGATCTTTTCCACAACGGAACGGCAGTCAACGCAGCTTCAGCCGGCTCGTCACCTTCGTCCGTTTGCGATGACTCGAGCGGATCAACTGGTGAGAGGCTAATCGTCGACCGCACGAAGTCTGCGCTGGATGAATCCCCGAGATCAAGTGCGACGAGGTGACCGCGTTTGACTGATTTCTCGGGATCGTGTCGTTAATTGGGACGAGGTGTCGTTGTTGAGCCGGAGAGGACGATGCGCGGGGCGGCGTGACGACGTTTCTGGTGGTGGCGTGGGCGATGCCACGATGCCGCCATCGGGTTGCGAGCTATGTGCAAGCAGCGGAGACTGCTCGCACGCGTTTCGAGATGACCCGGGGCAGCTCTCTGTCAACTGGATGGACTGCTCGAGCCATGAGCTGGTGTGCTGCTGTCCGCTGAATGCGGTGTGCTACTTGTCTACGTCTGCCTGCCGCACCGCAGCATGAGCGACTTGATGAACAGGGCTTTGTGGATGTGGAGGACCCTGGGGGTGCTTGAAGGCTGTGCCTACTTGGTGGTCAAGCGTATGGTGCATGGTAGTGATGAAAGCTGCACGTTCGTCCAATTAGCGATGACTGTGTCTGAGGTTTTAAGACAGAACTGGGCATGCATGTCTGCATTGGCTTTTGGTCCAGACGTGGAAGTAGCTGGTGCTGCTGAAGTTGGCGGAGGTACTGACCCTGCTACAAGAACAGGGTGTTGCTGCTAGGAGTGTCTTGGGTTAGTTTGAGAAGGTGGAGAAAACTGGGGATGATGAAAGCGAAAGCGATGAAGCTGTCGACTTAACAGTGACCGAAGAGGGGTAACGAACGACCAGCAACAAAACTAGATGGCACACGCTACTGAATGAATGAGCGAGGGCTTGAGTTGAGCAGAAGAAGCCTGTTGCATTGCAATATGTGTTGGAGGCTCATTTGCGGTTGCCCGAGCGTTGTTGTCGCTCCAGTGCAGCAGTCACGAGGCGAGTAAACTCGCTCTTGAACACGTTGGGCGTGTCGAAGGTAGTTGCTACGATTCGCAGATGACTTGGTAGACGGGATTTAGACGCCAGCGGGATGGCGGCATTATTGGTACCCGTCGAATGCTCGAATACAAGGCACTGTGAGGCATCCAAACCTCCGTTTTGGATGAACCACTCGTACCTGCGCATCAACGGCAGCCACAATGTGGGTGAGTACCACACCAACACGATTTCACTACATTAGCTGCACACCAAAGCATCGCCTCGCTCTCGTGGACATGAGACTCCGGGTTGTAGACGAGAATGACTCCGTCCGTGTCCTTCATGACGGCTGGCCAGCAAGCTTCATAGCTGCCACAGTTTTCATGTTTGTGAGTTTTGGGACCTCGATCTCTGCCACTGGAGACGGAGACGTACTTCTGGTCGCCCGACACATCCCAGAGTTCGACGTTTGCTTTTCCCTTCTCCAGCTCGAGGATCCGCACGCCGATCGTAGGTTGGTAGCGCTCCTGACCTCCGAGTCGGTCCGAGTGCTCGGCGAGGAAGTTGGCGATCTAGATTTGTATCTCACCGCAGAGGACGGGTATGAGTCACGATAATTTTCTGGCGATATGAGTTCGTTGCCATGCATACGGTGGACTTGCCGGCCTCCTTGGGACCAACGATGAGGATCTTGAGCGGCGCCATGGACACTATGGGAATCCGAGACGACGCGACGCTTCAATACAAGGAGTTCCGATTCCGGTAACGTTCGTTTTCTGTTTTAGGCATCGCGACCAGGATTCGATAATACGTCGAAGTAATATTCTTCTCGTTTTTAGCGTAGTATTAGTCATAAACTATTAGTACTAAAGATATGAAGCGGACGGACTGGCATCAGTTCAACTACCGTACCTCACACCAAGAATGCTTTCAGCTAAGGCTCGTTTGGCACTGATCTTGTCATTTAGGTGAGCTTGAAATTCGTAAAAATGCCTTCTTATTGTTAAGATTCTGCTCTGAAAAAACATTTGGCTAAGACACCTACTGTGCTAAATTACTAGAGGTTTTCAGCGGTTTGGCTCTCCAGAAGTGTGCTGTAAACTTCATTTTCTTGCAAGAGACCAATGTGGCCTACAAATAGCGACGCATCTGTCTGTCGTGGGTCTTGACCAAGTCTCTGGAACATGTACTCAATGTTTTTGTCTGCATTTTTCCCTTCGTTGACCAACGATACCGCTTTTTGTATCACCTGCGCACGATCCCCTTTATATTTGACTCCGGGAGAAATAGATTGAGTTGCTTTCCAGTGTAATAATTTCCGTTTAATGGAGAAAGAGGCCTCATCCTGTCGATCGAACCATAGCTTTTAGCGGTTGATTCGCAAAGAGGTCACACATTTGCACGACGGAAGTAAGTCCTGCAGGTATTAATTCATGAACGAGGCCTTTTTTGTTGCTATAGTTGACCACCTGCCTGAATGCCAATTGAAGCCCGAGACTTTCAGGATAGCTCTGGATTAACCTGACGACGAGTTTTTGCATTCAGTTGTTTTGTTTTGCGCGAGATTCCTGGGCCTTTTTCAGCTAGCATTTGCCGTATCGTTCAGTAGGAACTTCTTCATTCTGCGCGAAGGAAGATCACGAAATGACCATCTCTCATGCCAAAATTTCTAGTGTTAACGGTGATTTCCTAACTGTTATTTTGGTCTTTAGAAATAGCTCTCAAACGAAACAAGAAACTATGTTTTGCTGGGACTGCATTCTTGGTGTGAGGTACGGTAATCAATTTAGTCGTGAACTTTTCAGAAGAGTTAGTACTAACTGACTACTAATTTCCAGGAAGATCTTGCATCTTCGAAGGACGGCTCAATGGTTGGTTGTCCTGTAGTAGGACCCCCGTTGAATGCATAAAGCCATACATTAATGCCAGGATGAAGTGACCCACGAAGTCCTCCGACGCACACTATCAAATCTCAAGGAACTACTGCGTTTTGTTCTCCCTGTTTACGCAGATCTTCAATTTCGAATCTCTCGTCAGGGACCCACAAGCTCTTTAATATCGACTTCCAGTAACTCAACAAACGAAAGCTTTGCCTCTTCGGTGCTCAAGAAGGCTCGCCTCCAGTCGAAGAAGATCAGATATGTTCAGGTCGACACGATTCCTCCAACGTCTAATTTGACTGAGCGTTTGTTAAGTGTCACTCGGGCCACGTATGGTCTGCACCGCCATTCTTTATTGCCCGTTTCGCTTGAAATAATTCTGTTTCTTAGAACATTACAGCGATGCTCAGACACTCCATGAGTTCATAGATTAAGTATTTACATTAAACATTAATCCCATTAATGCCCATTATGTATGGGAGCTCTTAGCGCTATGACGATGCATAATGTAGGGAAGCCTTAAAATTTGCTATGCGATTAATGCCATTATCGGGAGCCCTATCATTATCCGACTAGCTGGCATAGTCCCCTTTGACACATTTTTCGATTTTCATAACACCGATCACTTCAATAAAGTCAATTGCTGCTACGAAACTGTGGAAGCAACAGCTCTTGCTGCGTTTTTAGCCAATACGCTGGTCATTTCTGTAGCTACTATTGTACACAATGGAGCCGATCTGTCTAACCGCACAATAGACGTAAACGTCATGCACACTAACTACGTACAAGTACGTCAGATTTTTACAGTGCTTGCTTGTGTCAAAACGCATTTCACCTGTACCGAAGAATCCTAGGAGCTGGTCGATATATCCGACGCTAATTCGTCCACGGTGATTAACCTCGCCCAACCCGACGTGGATGAAAACACGACCCAATCGCTCACCATCCCGGCCATGGTTACACATCAGTCAGCTGAATGCTGCACGTTCTGGAGTGCAGGCTTTTCCATTAGTTGAAAAAGTTTGATTCGGGTGAAATTGCTCTATAACATTCTAAGAACGTGTTTTCTCCATAGGATATTGGAAGTGAGTTCGCTGCGTACGTGTACAAATAACAAGCGTGCACACCATGAGTTCGTACAGTGTCACAATCGCGCTGAAATTGATTGCATGGAGGCGAGCAAACGAGGAATGTGGTAGGTTTATTTTAGTACTAATAGTAGCGATAGTTAGTTTTAGTACTTAGCATGTACTACTGGTGGCCACCAGTACCTGCTAAGTACTAAAACTAACTATCGCTACTATTAACGGAAATGCCCGAACACTGTCTGGTATTCTATTTATTAGAAGCGGTGCAAAAACGAAAAGGGTCTTATATTTGGGTAGGGTTACTATTCCTCAATCAAAATGGTGACATCGACCAAAGAAAGCACCGAATCGCTATTCCTCGTGCAAAATGGTAACTTCGTCCAACGCGTCGTCAACCTCACCGAGGTTAAAGGTATCTGCCTCACTCTCAGCATCGGACGTCGCCCAGCTATCCAAGAACCGCTCACCGTACACGTCATGGCGCGCGATGAACCAGTCGTAGGGATTTTCGGAGAAACCCGCCGCTGTGATTGAGTTGATCACAGTCTCACTGTCCGTATCTCGCCAGGCCCGCTTGATCCACCCGCTCACAGTAGCGACAGCAGGCGGTCTTGGATTTCCGCCTCATGTGTACTGCACGTCCCCGCTTTCCTTCCACGCGTTGATCTCGCCGCACAGGATGCCCTTAAACGAGCGGTAGATAGAAATACCCCCGCCTGTAGGTACGGAGTAAGTCCACCGGGGATCACGCACATCTCGATGCCACGCGACTGACATTTCGCTTTCACGTCGCGCGAAATGTGGGCCCTCATCGAGTCCCAGACGAGGAACTTGCCGTCACTAAGAGCGACTTGCAGAAACAGCAGGTCGATCCATCGTTTGAGAAGCGCACTGTCCACCCAGGTCCGTTTCTGGTACGTTACATACACTCCGTCGATCCTTTCAAAAGTCAGTTTGTCCTTGCCCTTCCAAATCAAAACCGGGGGAAGTTTCCGCCCACTAGCCGTCACTGCCAAAATTGCTGTAATCCGCATTGACGCGTATCCCGTCGAGCGGATCACGACGTGCCGCGCACCGCGCAAGTCCACCGTCTGCGTACGAGCATCCTCAAAGTACACAGCGGTTTCGTCCATGAGAACCGTGTGGTCTTTGTCCATTTTTGGCGTCAGATCGCGTAGGTACCGCGTGTAGGACACAGCCCGGCCGACTAACGCCTCATCTGAAAGGGTGGTAAGGTTGGTCCGACGTCGCAACGAGAGCGAGTACCGTGCCATGAAGTTCGACACCCAGTGCTGCGAAGCAGCAAAGGGTGGCGGAACGTCGTCATCAGCGTGGAGAGAGGCGTGGCACACCAGAGCTTGGTCAGCGATCCATTCCCGGGTGACTTTCTCCTTGCGCAGACGCTTGTCAATGACGAGGTCGTAGAGCATGTCCTCCATGTTCATGGACAGAGGCTTGCGCCCGCCGCCAAGCAGTCGACGCTGGTGCGGCTGGTCATTCATGATATTTTCCTTGTTGCGGTACCATTTGCGGATGGCAGCTCCGTCGATCTTCAGTCCGAGGTCGCGAAGTGCTTTTTTGCGCGTGTCGGGACGCCGTTGCCTTCAGTGTCGATTCAGGAAATGACTTCCTGCTTGCGCCAGATTGGAATAGAGTTGCGGCGGTGAGCCATAATGGAAAATGAAGTGGATCGATGCGCATGGCGTACAGTTTGGAGAGGAATGGCAAAGCGTTGGCGTAGGAACTATTGGTCAGGAGAAGCCAATGGCCTGTGTGCACCACATAATTTGTACAGGTCTTAAAATCGGGTAGGGCTTCTAATTTTAGACCGCTTTCAAAAATGGCCAAAGGGCTTTTGTTCGGGACCGGTGTTGTATTCGGGAATATCCGTTAGTACTAAAATAAACCTACCACATTCCTCGTTTGCTCGCCTCTATGCAATCAATTTCAGTGCGATTGTGACGCTGTACGAGCTAAACTAAATCTCAAAACGTGATGTGGCCGTAGTTAGTCTTAGTACTAAAGGTGCTAAATCCTCACTACTATCGAACCCTGGTCACAGCTCTAGCTTCCCTGAAGCATGGCCGTTTGGTTTGGGCATTCATCAGCAGAGTTCAGTTCAGTTAAGTGTAACGTCAGATACATTGGTCTGTAATTGAGCTGCGGCCAATAATTGCAGACATCAGCAAGGTGAACTTGCGCTGTGGCGGATAGGCATGGCTTGGCAGCCTATAAAAAGTTAGCCAGTAAATTTCATGAAATTATTTGTATGTGTGAGCCTAGTAATCGTGGATCGATTCAAGCAGGATCTATCGCGACCATTTTGTATTGATTTCGTTCATATTTACATAAAACAAGCACTTCTAGACAACTCAAAGTCCGCCGTCGACTCGATAGATTTCTAAATGTTAGGGAAATGATTGGTTTTGGGCGATGATCAGTTATGGGCGCTGCTTTATTTGGCCAATGTTATTCCGTCTACCAGATCCTCCAGACATAATTGGATAATATGTATTATGTGCGAAAACTCTGAGTTTGAATCGATTTGGCGGGAACGGTTGGCGACAAATTAAACATCTACCGCGCAACTGGTCTGAACCATTCGTTTGGCGAAACAAAAGGCTAAATCATACACTTGTTCGCTCACAATGCCTCAGTTTCGTATTATTTGATACTATGACATGACTAAACTTTTCGGTACGTTGACTAAGCTCGAGATTGAGCTCCAGATGGATGGCTCGTCCAAGCAGTTGTCCTGTTCGTAGGTCCCCGAGTTAGACAAAATATGACCCCTGGCAATGCGAAAATCTCTCTCTTCATGATACCCCCCCGCCGCCGCTCCGATCTGTGAGGGTCTCACTGAGGCATCTGGGCGTTTTCCGTGTCTGGCAGATTTTCAAAGCATCAGTGTCGCCACTGATACATTTAGAAAAGCGAAATCAAAGTGGTACATGGACCAAAACCAGAGTGGGATTTGCTTCAAAATCAGCGCGGATTTAGACACATCCGCCGAGGTCAAATAACTATACGAACGAGGCTTGGTAGTCAAGTGTTGGTTAGGAAGGAAATCCAAAAATGAATTAGATTGACTTCAACAAAAGTGTCCTGCACAAGATGTTCTACCATGGCTTACCTACAACTGAACGAAGTTCAGGCTTCTAATTCTAACATATCAAGCCGCGGCTGCTAGAAGAAGGCTGTGTATCCGGTTGTAGATCGCATGACCATAGGGAAGTTGAAGTTGTCTTTCCCTCAGCCAATCAGAACTGCCAAATCCATCAGACCGGCCAATCAGATCTCTGGATTCCCGTTAGGCGCGCACTAAGTTCGCACAACCAGGACACACTGCAACAACCTCACAGCAAGCACGACCCTCAATACGGAGCTGCACAAATAGACTGCGAAGTGTACAATCGCAACACCCCCACTCAATTCGCAGTCTACTCGAGCATCCCGGTGACGTTACTGCGCTCAAGCAGATAACGGAGAGTCTTCGTTGATAGACCTTTTGTCAGAAAATCTGCGACCTGGTTCTTTTACTCCACATACTTGACCTAAACTTCACCAGTCGCAACTTTTTCGCGGCTGAAGTGGTAGCGAATGTCGATATGCTTGGTACGCGACTGATATCCGACGTTCTTTGCCAATGCCATGGCACCATGTTTATCCTCATGAACTACCGTCCCACCAGTCTGCTCCGAACCCAAATCCTTCAGTAG
>BSXT01000408.1:0-19698 GCA_030267785.1 Phytophthora fragariaefolia | reverse complement strand
TCGAGAGGTTTGTCTGTACTTTTATCCAATAATACCGTGCTCAATTTATGAGCCCACCTTCGAGAAGCAAGCATTTTGTGCTGGAATGCGTGCTGGTTTGCAATCAGACGTCTGATTGGCTGAAAGTAGGACTCTAAATTGTATGCCGTAGTATCGAAAAATTGTGGTGCAGCGGCTTACATGCCTCAAGCTACGCGGTTTTCTTCTAGCGTAGCCCGTATACCACCACCAATAATTGATATCGAGAGGTTTGTCTGTACTTTTATCCAATAATACCGTGCTCAATTTATGAGCCCACCTTCGAGAAGCAAGCATTTTGTGCTGGAATGCGTGCTGGTTTGCAATCAGACGTCTGATTGGCTGAAAGTAGGACTCTAAATTGTATGCCGTAGTATCGAAAAATTGTGGTGCAGCGGCTTACATGCCTCAAGCTACGCGGTTTTCTTCTAGCGTAGCCCGTATACCACCACCAATAATTGATATCGAGAGGTTTGTCTGTACTTTTATCCAATAATACCGTGCTCAATTTATGAGCCCACCTTCGAGAAGCAAGCATTTTGTGCTGGAATGCGTGCTGGTTTGCAATCAGACGTCTGATTGGCTGAAAGTAGGACTCTAAATTGTATGCCGTAGTATCGAAAAATTGTGGTGCAGCGGCTTACATGCCTCAAGCTACGCGGTTTTCTTCTAGCGTAGCCCGTATACCACCACCAATAATTGATATCGAGAGGTTTGTCTGTACTTTTATCCAATAATACCGTGCTCAATTTATGAGCCCACCTTCGAGAAGCAAGCATTTTGTGCTGGAATGCGTGCTGGTTTGCAATCAGACGTCTGATTGGCTGAAAGTAGGACTCTAAATTGTATGCCGTAGTATCGAAAAATTGTGGTGCAGCGGCTTACATGCCTCAAGCTACGCGGTTTTCTTCTAGCGTAGCCCGTATACCACCACCAATAATTGATATCGAGAGGTTTGTCTGTACTTTTATCCAATAATACCGTGCTCAATTTATGAGCCCACCTTCGAGAAGCAAGCATTTTGTGCTGGAATGAGTGCTGGTTTGCAATCAGACGTCTGATTGGCTGAAAGTAGGACGGCACGATCCTGTAGCGCCGAGTCTGCCATTCCTCGATCTGCCTGCCGCCATGGCAAGTGTCGAGTCGCCGGTGGGGCCGGAGAGCTCGCCCGTGCACCCGTACTACAGCCTACTGCCGTCCTACGTGACGCCCGAGAGCGTCCGAGCAGAGCGACTAGACTTTGTGCGCCGGATCCAGGTTCGTCGCGCAGAAATGTGGCCAGGTGATGAGCTGTTGGACTGAGCGTTGCTGGTACTGCTGCCGTACAGGAAACGCTCGAATGTCTGCGGGCTCTGCGCGATGGGGATACAACGGGCAGTGCTCTGCAAAACCGCCACTTCCGGGATGTGGACACGTTCTACAAGCTCAAGCACGAGCTGCCCCAGGAGCTGCACGAGCAAATGATCCGCGTGCTGGTGGATCTGCTGTGGACGCATGAAGGGCGTGCATTCAATGATGTAGACATGGAGATCCGCGCTGTGAAGGCCTTGCAACTGCTCCTGGAGAAATGGAAGAAACGCCAACGCGGGGAAGCCGTCGCCCTGACCGATGACCTCGTGATTGACTGGAGGTCAGTAAAGCGCTCGATCGAACGCGTCTGCTTTCGATCGCCTGGTAGCATCCAGCAGGCATCTCAAAGCTACTCGGCAAAATTGGCAAATACGACGGTCAAGTGTGTTGAAGTAGCGCGCCACTACTTCCGAGCGTCGGATCCTGCCGTGCCACTTGTGCTCGAACTGTGGGCAGAATTTGGTATGACTGCGAAAGATGTCAAGACAATGGAATGCTTTCGAGCCCTAGCACTTTTCTCGTTTTTGCTATCGCTGCCAGGATCAGAAGATACGAGTTCTGAAAAGGCCGTCTTAAAATTGCTTCCCGAGTGGTTTTCAACGTGGTCGTTGATTTCGCGCTGTAACGGATGGGACGGACACTGGATGAAAGTATTGTCTCGTGTGGCCAAACGATACCCCAGCACGTCGATTTTGGATGACTATCTTCCGTTTATATTCGCGAAGGTAAATGACTTATTAGAGCTGCCTTCGGACCTTGGGGACGCTCCATTTAAAAAGCAGTTGTGGCCATCGGCGTATGGGTCAATCAACGGGTCAAAACGCTTTGGGCAACACACCATGCGTCTCTGTGTATATCTCTTGTGCAATGGAGAGGGTAAAGGCAGTGATGCAGCCACAACCTACCTTTTGGAGATATTGAACTTGATGAAGTCCTTTTTCCACCCATCTAATGTCGCCAACGTCGGCAACTCACTAGCCACCTACGTGTACTACCTTAGTAACGCGCTAGGCAGGCGTCTTGGGTACGAGAAGGCATCCAATCAGGGCTTCCAACTGTACTCAGTCGGACAGATCGTGGATTCGCTCTTGGAAATATGCCTGCTGGGAATATACTCAAAGAACAGGGGTGTGGCAACCAAGTGCATGTATGTCATGAAAAACCTCCTTTGTATAGACCCAGCCCGGTGTGGAGCTCCTGTAATGCAAGAAATGCTCAAGGCTCTTGACCCAATGGCCATGAGCCACTCACACTTGGCAGCCACCGCAATTTCCTCGATGGCGGTGTTTTTGTATCACTTGATGTGCGGGCGGCACCCGAAAAGCACGGGGATGTTTTTCGCAACTTACTTGGAACCTATGCTGAAACTCACTTTGCCTGGAATTGATGCGAATGATGAAAAGAAAACGCAATCGACAGTTCAGCTCTACTTTCACGTACTATCGTGGCTGCCCCTGGTGAATGATCCGGCAAAAGGTAACTTCCACGCAACGAAGCAGAGGAGGGAGTTGTCAAACCGGTTATTTACGAGTATGGAACACAGTCTGTTCACTGAAATTGCTGCAATGAATGACCATATTGACGAGAAAATTTGGGAACTTGGGTCCTTCTTAGAAGAATGGGTTTTTGCTGTCTTGGACCGATGCTTCCGGTTTATTCAGTCACGTTCCGGTGCTAGATCTGCTTCACCAGCTGCCAGCACTGGTAGGAATCAGGGCAGTAAGCCCTCAAAAAGTGATGGGAGCGAAGATGCTATTGTGTTGCAGGTTTTAAATTTATTGGCTATTCTGTACGCACAAATGTCTCCAGAGATTTATTCGAGGTGCTTGTGGAAAACTGTCTCCTTCGTGTCAAGCGCGTTTTATACTTCGTCTTTCGGAGGAAAGGTAATCGCAACGTTAATTTTCAATTGCATGCACGGAAATCCATCAGAAGCCATTGACCAATTCATGCCGATTGTCCTGGAGAAGTTTCGCGTGACGAAGATGGGTATTAACACATCAACCTTGATGGTGAACGAAAAAGTGTGGTATCTTTGCATTCTAAATGGTCTCGTTCGCTTTAGCCCTCCAGGTGACCCCATATTGCTGCGTTATCGGCACGAACTGGACTTGATTTTAGCACATTTTTTAAGTGGCGACGAGGACAAAGAAGTTTATGAAGCAGCTGGTGCTGTTTTTCGACAGTTGTTATCTGGGCTTGTTGGAGTGTACACACACGACTTCCGATCGTTACCTGCTATAGAGTGGGCAGATGCGATAGCTAACAACAGCGGAGCATTCCAATACTTGGGCGTCGCTATTTCGTGGAACAGACTTTCGGTGCAGTGGCACGAGCCAAGCGAAGCAGAACTAACGTTTGGCTTCAATTTGGTGCAGACTCACATCATTGGTGCACTTGACATGTTAGAAAAAATGATGAGTAATCAAGATGTTACAGTTCGCACGTGGGCACGCCTTCTGGATCAAGTTTTCCAAGGACTACGTGGAGCTGCTGATGTGCTGACTGATGGAAGTATTCTCGCGGAAGGGGCATTGTTGGGTGGTGCCAAGCCGTTATTACTCAAGGCACTTGACAATAACAGGGAGCTTCTGGAAAAGCTCGTGTCTCTAAAAGGGTTGCTGATGAGCCAAATGTGTGATATTGTTGCATTTTGGAAGAAAAGTGGCACCGGAAGCGCGACGGAAAACCAAGTATGGCACCTGCTGCTGGGCATAATACATCAACTGTTAATATGGAGAGGTGAACATCTAGATGAGTTTGGGGTGAGAGAGTCACAGAATATGTATACTAGAATTACGAGTATGGATATTGTATCTCACGCATATCGTAAAAACGGTCATCTTCGTCGTCGTGACGATAAAGGTGAACAAGTTTCGCTACTATCTCGTAATGAACTGGTGGAAAAGGTGATGCTTTTCTACGCGAGACGAAAAATCCAGCAGCACTTTGCTTTGGCAAACGCCATCACGCAGCCTGGCAGCGATGAAGAAACACGCCATCGTTATGAGTCACTTTTGATGGAGGTCGAACATCTACTGAAGAATCCGTTCGAATCTGTCCGTACTGATGCGGGAGCAGTGGTGAAGGAGTGCGTAGTGCTGTACTCGAGATGGGTATACTCCCGTCAGACGAAACAGGTTGAGGAGTTAGAAGGCTTTAGCTGCTCTACACACTTGACAAAAGAGAATGTGTTCGGACTGCTTCACATGCTATCGTTACCATTGTCTCGAAGGAATTTGTGGAAGAAACGCGACACTTTGCTTAAACGCGTGCTTGTAGTCCTGTTAAAAAGCAATGACGCCGTTATCAATCAGCTTGACACTGATGAAGATAAGGCGAAGATTGAGGTGAAGCTACAGACCTTTTTTTTGTCTCTATTGTCGAACTGGAGATATATCCGTGGTCAAAAGGCAGATCCACCTGTGCTTGAGGTCCTCGTGGCGGCGGAGCCCTCAAGCACTGAACACTGGAAGTTCCACTTGCTCCAATTGGTGATACTATACCCATTCTTGCAAATCGAAACAATGACTAATACTGTTGATATCTGGAAACTGATAATTCGGCAGCTGAGCAACGAGGTGTTACCTGTGCGACAGATTGCATTGGAGCTTTTTAAGCAGCTCACGAAATTACTGAAACACATGCGCGATGTTGGGAACGCGTCCGACGTGAAAGCGATTGAGGAACTCATTTACTCTGGTAGTACGACACAAGCCCTAGTTACAGCTTTGGTTAACAATCACAAAAACTCGAGTAGGTTTGCTGCTTCTGCGGATGGGCAGCATGCTGACTCGGCTCCTAGCGATTGGTCATTTGGTGTGAGTGAAATCGTTCGGTACGTTTCGAGCAGCGCCCAATCATTCCCAAAAGCCTCGCCACTGTCATCAGTGCGCCTGCTCAACCAAGCACGCAATTCTTTTACAAACGTTAATTTATCTAGCGTGAAATTGATTCAGAAGCTTGTCCAGGGAAATCCGAAAGCATTTTTGAAAAGCGGTGTGGTAGAAATTTTAGTCAATCTGGCGAGTAAAAATATTGGTGTCGATGTCGCTGAAGAAGATCGGCAGGCTGTGTTGAAAACACTAGCGGATTGTACTGCAGGCCTGCTTCACGCCTTCGCAAAGGTGAAGAGTGATGACGAGGGAGGCGTCCTGGAACATATCACCGCTGTTATCGATCTACTCAAGACAATTATTCCGCACGTGAGTATCGTGCTGGTGGACCAGTGGGTAGAGGTGGTCTATCTCGCGGCTCGTCCATCGAGATGTGACGCTGTGAAATTACGCCGACTTAAACCGCTGGTGGAGTACTTGCTTCTAGAATTGGAAGACTCCTTTGCTCGGGCAACTGTTGAGGACTACGCACGTCAAGCAAAGTGGTTGGCATTAACCGAAGCGCTGGGGATTCATTTTCTTGCGGCTGACGTGTCGACGAGTGACCAAGCAGTGCATGCACTGGCCTCCGATTTCAGTGAACGAGCTCTGAAGGTTGTTCGAGAGCATGCCTTAGCGCACCAGTACAAAATCATTCGAGATCGCGCCGGAAAGATGCTGTTTTTGCTGGGCTCTTACATCTTTTCAGTATCTCCACCCGAGCACGCCCTTTCGTATTTGCCATTGAGCGAACTACTGGCTGCCACTTCATTGGCTGACGGCGTTGATAACGACAATAGCGCATCGGAGGGAAAGCATACTGCGAACGACATATCCTTGCATGCGAAAGAAACCGCCATACATTGGTTGGCGTGCTGTGAAAAATATGGCGATGGAAGAGATATGCTCATCGTACTCAATGATCTACTGCCTGTTGCCCTTCTATCTCAGAGTCACCCGAAGGCAGAGGTAGCCGTCCAAGCGAAGAATGTGACGGATGCTGTATCTCTATCTCTGCGGATGTATTTTATACCACAGGACGGATCCGGAGAACAGACAGTCGCTCGTTTAATGAAGTTGCTGAAGCGTTTATCGACCTCACCGACTTGGAAGACGCGCGGTGCTGTGCTTCGTTTCACCATGACGCTCGCTTTCTACCACTGGGTATTTTTTTCTGATGACGTGAAAAAGCAAATGCACGCATTTGTCTGTTCATTCTTGACAGACGAACAGCGAGAGGTTCAAGCCATGGCAAAGTACGCACTGCGTGGTCTTCTTCACAACGAGCAGCCTGCGACGGTGGAGGCGATGACGTTGCGAATGTCCGAGAGCGCGGGGCAGGCGCGGCTGAAGTTCCCAAAGCTGAAACGCCGATGCGAGCGGCTGGAAGCTGAAGGCGCACCCGACGAGGAGTTGAAAAAGACTCAAGAGCGCCTGAAGGAGCTAGAGGCGAAGATGACGGAGAGCGTGTTGAGTCTGAGCGCTGTCGTTCTCGCGTTCCCGCACGACGTCCCAAGTTTCGTGCCGCCGATCTTCGAAGAGCTGGGCCGGTACCTCTACACGAAGAGATCCTCGAACACTATATCGTTTCTGGAGAAAGTGGTGAAGGAAACGCTGCTAGACTTCAAGCGCACGCATCAAGATAACTGGATCGAGACGAAGACCAGGTTTTCGCCTGCACAGCTCGACGTGATTGAAGATGCTGCCATCGCTCCAAGTTACTTCAGCTGAGACACAATTCTTTTGATTTGCTCAATATATTGCTTGCTTATAGGAATATTTTCTACTAGAGGGAGGTACAAGTAAGTGGTTCACATCACCAACTTTTTTCCGATACATTTGCGAGTCGCGCTGGTGCCGGCCCCGACGCATCTGAGTATCGCTCGCCGCCATGGTGGGGAACAAGCACAAAAACGGCATCATCTGCACGTTCCCAGATTGCAACAAGCCCATGCGCACGCAGAAGTTCAAGATGCACTTCACCAAGGCGCACCTGAAGGAGGGCGAGGTTTACTCGGTGGAGCACCGGCGTCAATACGAAGTGGCGAGGGAGGACAACGCTCGAACCGATGGGAAACCTGACCTCGTCGCCGCTACCATGCTATCGACGTCGAACAACGTTGAAGATCTTAGAGTGGAGTCGATGAGCATCCCGATTATCTCCTCTGCTTCAAATGCGACGCACGAGGACATTCAGACTACTACGCAGACGAGGAAACTCCCGCCAATGCAGACCCACCAGGTGCTGGTCTCCTCGCACGCAGAAGCGTCAATCCTCAAGAGTGATGATAATGCAAGTGGTAATTCCAGCGCGTCTGGGGAGTCTGCGCAGACGCCGTTGCAAGATGCAGAACCAGCTTGCGGCAGCAAGCGTTCAGTATCAGCGATGGAGACTGCCGCAGGAACGGTAGATCCGACAAGTGTATTGCTGATGCAATTTATAGCTCTCATGGACCAGCGGTTCCAGGAACTGGTTGGAAAAATGGGCGAAATGATCGACGTACAAAAGGATTTAATTGACACGCTGCAAGCTAGCAACCCGAACGGCCAGGCGCCAGCGTCAGCCTTCTCGCACGCTGTGGAGGTGGTCATGAAAAGGCGCAAGAAAGACACGAACACGCAAGACGACAATGATAGTAGTTCCAACAACAGCAGCAGCAACGCCGACGGCAGCGGTGGGGACCAAGGGGGTTTTACCTTGTAGTAGACAACAACGTAAAATCCATATTGATTTTTTAGTAGCTATTGCCTCCAAGCTTAGCCTACTTTGAGTAGCATTCTCACTGATTGAGATTCGATATATACGTGGGATTTCCATGTATGTATCGGTGGTGAAATGCCACTTTCGGCTTGTGCCACAAGTTGTGAAACACACGAACGCTGTGTTCTACATGGTGGTACAGTGTAGCCATTTCAACTAAACATTGTGGACCACACACTATTAGCTTCCAACCAATTCTGCCTGGCAGCAAATTTCTGCCAGAAAAAATCGAGATGAGCGAGCAAGCGGTGGAAGCCTTCGCCAGCGTGGAGCAGACGCTCGCGGCCGTGGAAGAGCACCTGTCAGTGTTCAAACAGACCTCTATGGAGGAATTTGTAGCACCGCTGAGCCCACTGGAGCGGGCTAAGGTGCAGGTCTCGTTAGGTATGTGTTTCACGTCTCACACTGCAATTTGAGCCAATGACTTACCTGGTTGCTTGCGTTTTCACTATTTCGTGTTACCGTGCTCCATAAGCCTACACAATCAACGCCCTACTGTTCGTGTTCTTAAAGACACAGGGCGTTTCTCCTAAAGACATCCGGCAGACGCACGTCAAGCAGGAACTGGTACAGAACCCGTCGAACATGTTTCAATATGTCACGACCGAAGGTGCTGATACAATGTGTGCACCGATTGGTACTTTTTAGGAGCGTGTGAAGGCTTTTATCAAGAAGATCAAAGACGCGGAGGAGCTGTCGAAGGGTCCCAAACTCGTGCTTGATAAGGACGCCTCCAAGCGATTCATTCACAACGCGCTCAGTTCCGATCAAGTGTATGTCGACGCCGTGAAGGCCAACAAGGAAGTGCAGACCAACAAAGATGCGAATGCATCGAAAGCGGACGCAAAGTCTGAGGGCAAGGGAAAGAGGGGTGCATCCAAGCCCCCGGGCAAGAAAAACAAGCGTAAACGGAAGCATTAGATTTTATCTGGTGACAGGATGACTTTACGAAAAAAAATGGATACTGCATTGATGTTTTTGCCGTTACCTTTCATGTTGCACTCTCATGGCTATCAAACGTAGTTGTAGACACACTTAATTTGCTGAGGGTGAGTCTCTTGGCGGCAAAGCGGGCACTCAGCCTTGTTCTTTTGACACCAACCTACGATGCACTCCCAGCAGAAGACATGGCCGCAAGGGGTAGCAGCAGGCGATACGCGCTCACCCAGACAGAGAGCACACTTACGACGTGACAGCTGGCCAATCGCGCCACTCCCCTGCGACGACCCAGTGCCCGTGATCCTAATAGAAAGTGATGTTGGCACTCTGTCTGAGTGGGAAAATGGCATCGCGGGGACGCCAGCTGTAGCCCTGGCTTCTTGTTGCCGCTGCTTTTGTTGCAGCTTGTAGTGGCCGTGCACACGCTTGAACTCAACCATCGCAGTTGCAAGCAGCCGCAGAGACATCATGTAGCCCAGCAAGGACAAATTCATGCCTGGCATCAAGTCTTTTCGGACAAAAACGTACTGGATATTCGCTACTCGCTTAGCCAAATCCAGATACCGTGCGAATATGTAAAACGCTGCGAGATGCGCGTGCGCACTCCATTGATGCACACACGCTAGACTGAATTCGTAAGAAGCCGGAAACACGTCATTTTCAAGCCATCCAGCCATTGACTTGAGCTTTGACACGCTGTGGTCCAATTGTTGCAACAACCATTGGGGCTTCAACACTGCCAGGTGGCTTTCCGCAGCGCCGTCGGAATCCACTGAAGCTGCGGCTGCTGCCGCTGCTGCAGCTTCTCGACGGATGCGAAGTTGCTGTTCCATGCGCTCCCGCGGTGTGCGCGTGAGTTGGCTCAAGTTCTTCCAGCCGCTTTGCGACCGTGCCGCTAGATACTGCGGTACAACCGCGCATGCGAGCCATAGCGCATGTCGCCGTAGCCGTACAGGCTCCACGCACTTCGCCCCCGATTTGGTGACCCGGATGACGTCACAAAATTCCTCGCCAAGTGTCTGACCTGGCTGGCGCAGGCCAATGGACAGCGCGTGATACAGCAGCGACGACAACGCTGCCAGCTCGGGCAGCAACTGCGACAGGAGGTGCGCCCCGCAGCCGCGCTCGAGCACCTCACGCAGCAGGTTCTTGAGCTCGCTCTCATATACCGCGTCCTTGTTCTCCGCCAGGAGCAGCTCTGCACATGCGCCAGCCGCTGGGAAAGCGTCTGCGCCTTGGGACGACGGCGCCATGGCTCGGGACACGTGCGTCTTGGGTCCAGAATTCGGAAGTGCATGCTTCATCATCAAGGAGCCCTTGAACTTTTATTGAAACCCTCATAGATCATCATATATGCATAGGGATAGTTCGGAGGTTTGGCGCGGCTCCCGCCAGTAACAAGCCGGCAAGGAAAGCTCTCGCCGTATCTGCTGCTCCCTCTTCGTCTCCGGCGCTGACCTGGTCGACCCCTCGACCGACGCCGACACAGTAACGATGGTGATGACCAAGAGCAGCAAGATGCTCAACTACATCAACTACCGCATGAAGGTGACGCTGCAGGACTCGCGCGTGCTCATCGGCTACTTCATGGCCTTCGACAAGCACATGAACCTTGTGCTGGGGGACTGTGAGGAGTTCCGCACGCTCAAGGCCAAGGTCAAGTCGGCGGTGTCGGAGGAGCGTGTGGAGAAGCGACACCTGGGGCTTGTGCTGCTGCGCGGCGAGAGTGTCGTGTCGCTCACAGTGGAAGGCCCGCCCCTCGCCAAGGAGAACGAGACTGTCGGCCCGAGCGGCCCCGGCGTGGCGCGTGCGGCGGGGCGCGGCATTCCTGCCGCCCCTATTGGCGCGCCTCCTATGGGGCTTATGGCGCCCATGCGCGGAATTGGAGGCCCGGCCCCGGGCATGATGCAGCCAGGACAAGGTACACCCTTGCAACATGCTTCTGAAATGATACCGCTGGCAGGCTTGTGGCTGGGGTGGCTGGCTCCAAGTGATCACACGAACAGATAAGTGATCGGGTGCACGGCTCTCTTCCGAACCCGGCTGAGCACCAACAAAGGAAACTACTGCCTACGATCTTAGTATGATGGAGTCAGCCCCAGCCAACCCGCCAGTCCAGCGTGCGCTCACGAGCCGTGGTGACCTAATGTTTTGATTCTATGTTGTTGTAGTGGCGGCCATGGCACAACCGCAAGCATACGGGCGAGGTCGCGGGATTCCTGCCCCCCCGGGGGGCATGATGCCCCCTCCTAGGCCGATGCCGGGTATGGGAATGCCACCCCCGGGAATGGGCCCGCCTCCCGGAATGGGAATGGGACCCCCACCTGGAATGATGCCTCCTCCGGGCATGCGAGGCCCGCCGGGCCCGCCTCCAGGAATGCGCGGCCCACCTGGCCAGTAAATGAAGCATCGCGTGTCGTAGAGATCGACTCAAGAGCTCTAGGAGGACGGCGGCAGATGACAGAAGATATTCTTGTTAGACGCAAGATGGTGGCTACGCAAAGAGAAAAGAAGTATACGTGACATATAAGTTATAGTATTTGCTTTCTCGCGCGTGCTGGAAATCTTCCCCGTGCCAAATAGTATGTTTTGCCTTGTCTCCTCTGCACTCTTGTTGTATGGTACTACAATAGTGCCTACTCGTCGCCCTGCGCCACTACAAATATAAGTCGCAAATGCATGCATCTACTGAAGTTGCAGAAATGTAAGCTCACTACAGCCGATCCCACGCTTGCTCTTCCGAGTCGTCTTGAACAACAGCGTGCTCCATGATGAATTTGCCTTCTTTGTACTTTTGGGAGCTCTCCATCGCTTTAATCTGAGCAGCAAACAGGTATTAGCACCACAGGATGCGAGAGGGTGACAGCAGACCCTGATCTTCGCCTTCCCTACTTACGTATTTCCAGCCCAACACAAAGTCACACTGGCTACACAGCACATCGGCTATGGTGTGCATTCCGGTCATGAGGTAGCGATTTCGCGCTGGGCCCACGCGGACATTGTACCTGAGCAACGTTATTAAGCACATGAATCAAGATCGCTAATCTCAGACCTCCGATGCAGTACGAGACGCCTCACATGTTATTCATGAGAAAAGCTTTCCCAGTGCGCCCGAAGAACGTTTTGGACACAACATCGTCCTGGTCGGCCACCACATTGCCGCAGTCAGCGCAGCGGAAGGCGTGCATGCCCTCCATCTCGCAGAGCTCTCGTGAGAGCCCGAAGGCCTTGCTGACCCCACAATTACCGCCGGAGCGGCGCCAGGCTTCTTCAGCTTGACGCAACAGCGCGTCGTCGTCATGCTGCTCGTCTGCAATGTCATCCTCACTTTCGCTAGGGACATCCAGACGCGGTGCTCGGCGCCAGACACTGCGGTTCTCCAGGTACTCGACGTGCTTGCAGCCGCTGCGGATCACCACAAGAGGCGGCATCGAAGAAGCTTCTGCGTCTACAAGTCGCCGACAAAAGATGTCGCTCTTTTCTATATTTTGGCTGTGGCCCAATATTTATGTTGAATTATGAATGCAGCCATGCCAAAAGGTGCAACATTAGCTAGTTGAAGAGTCTTCAGCGCGCAGCTCGAAGACCACGCTCCAGTCGTCGTCGTCGACGTGCAGCGGCCGACCCAACGCACCGACCAACGTCGTCACGGACTCGCGAGACGCTAGACGCACCGAAGGGTGTTTGCGCACCGTGAACCCGGTCTGCTTTGCAGTGGCGACAAAGTGCGAAGCGGTGCACTTGCTCACGTCGCAAGCTCCCTCACAAGAAGCGCGGCACGGATCCATGGAGAGGAGCGCCAAGGAGTTGGCTCCTGGGCGCAACACGGATCGAATCGTCTCGAGAAGCGGCGCGTGCAGTCCCCGACCCAGCTGTGTGATCTCGCTGCCTACCATTGTGTCGAACTTGTGGGCAAATGGCGCGATGGACTCCGCTACGCCCCACTCCAGCTCCCCGCTCGAGACAACCGGCGGAGTCTCACGCCTATCCCAGAGGTGACTGTTCTTGGTGATGTTTTTTGCTAGGAGATCAGGATATTCGTCCGTCAAGACGGTCGTTTTGGCTCCGAGAGAGGCAGCCACGAGGCCGCACAGCCCGCAGCCCGCGCCCAGCTCGATCACGTCGCGGCCCTGCACTACCTCCTGAGCGTGTTCCTCCAGGAATTCGCACAGGACGAGCGCACCGGCCCATACCTCACCTCCCAGTCCATCGACCTTGGTGGTGTTTTGCACGACGCGTACGCAGAGATCGTCGATGCTGCGCAGGCGGAACGCGGCTTCGTGCTCTTGCTGCATGGCTTGACTGACAGTCATCAGGCTCGAACGTCAGTAGTCACTAATGCGGAGCTTGAAAAGCATTCACTTTAGTGGCTATACTGAAATCAAGTTTGGCTGTGCGCGTGGCGAATGGGTGGAGGCGCCGACAACATCAAGAGGCACAGACCAAGCGGGGAGCAGCACTCCGCTTCTTCTTTTGCAGCGTGCGACCGGACTCTGCCGCAGCGTATCAACTTCTCTGCGCTGCAGTCGGGAGCCATGGAGGCTGTGAACGCGTCGCGACCGGATGTGATCGGCAAGTTGCCGCAGCTGCAGAACATGGTGAAGCGCGACCCGGTGGGCTACCACACCGAGTTTCTCATGCAGCTGCGCCACTTCGAGAGCGAGTACCAGCTCTTCCTGCTGCAGCCCACGAAGGAGTCGGCGCACTTTGGCGCACTGGTGAGCTTTCTCAGCCATGTGGCCAAGTGCTACCCCGTAGAGATGGCGGCCTTCCCTGAGCAGATCATGGGACTGCTGCGCGACAACTACCTGGTGCTCGAGCCGGAGCTCCGAAAGACCCTGGTGCAGAGCCTCATGCTACTGCGCAACCGCGGCCTCGTGGATGCCATTACTCTGCTCAAGCTCTTCTTTGAACTATTCCGCTGCCCGGACAAGCGGCTGCGTGAGCTTCTGTACAAGCACATTGTGTCCGACATTCGCCAGCTCAACGCCACGTCGCGTAACGTGAAGGTGAACAAGGCTTTGCAGAACTTCCTGTTCGAAATGCTACAGGACGAGAGCGAACATGCTGCTATCAAGTCGTTGCAGGTGCTGATGGAACTATTTAAGCGCAAGATTTGGCATGACCAGCGCAGTGTGAATGTTATTGCCACGGCCTGCACCAGCAAGAATACCAAACTGCTGGTGATGGCGCTCAGTTTCTTTCTCGGTATTGATGAAGACATTCTGGAAGACGAAGAGCAGCAGAAGAAAGAGAAAAAAGCGCTCGTGACTGTGGACTACCACTCCCACTCAAAGAAAACGAAGAAGCGCCAGCGCGATACGCTGCAAGCCCTGGTCAAAAACAAGAGAGCACGCAAGCGCGAGGTTGACTTCATGGCTACGTTCCCTGCCATTGAGCTGCTGAATGATCCACAAGGTGTTGCTGAGCGCCAGCTGAAGCTGCTCAAGAGCTGCACTGAGCGCTTCGAAGTGAAACTCCTCATGATGAACTTTATTGGTCGCGTTCTGGGCTTCCATAGACTCGTGGTGCTTCCTTTCTACCCGCTGCTGCAGCGCTACCTGCAGTCTCACCAGCAGAATGTAACGGCTATTCTCGCATACTTGGTGCAATCGTGCCACGATGAAATCCCCCCTGAGGAACTCCTGCCTATTGTCAAGAGCATTGCGCACAACTTTGTTACGGAGCGGTGCTCGTCCGAGGTTATCGCTGTCGGTATCAACTCGCTGCGCGAGCTTTTCCGCCGTGTCCCGCTTTTGCTTGAGTGCGAGGGCATGGATGTGCTTGTGAGTGATTTGGTACAGTACAACCGTGCGCGCGACAAAACCATCGTCATGGCTGCTCGTGGTATACTTAACCTGATTCGCGACATCCACCCAGTTCTTCTTAAGCGCAAGGACCGCGGTAAGTTTCATGATGCTGCTGCTAAGCCTCACCGTTTCGGTGAGCTCGTTGCGAGTGAAGGCGTCGATGGTGCGGACCTGCTGGCAGAGGCTGAAGCAGCTGGTCGTTTCGACGGTGAAGACAACAAGGACGGGTGGGAAGTGGCATCATCCACGTCGGACGAAGATGGCTCAGAGGACGAATGGGTTGATGTGTCATCTGATGGAGAAGACAATGAGCGTGGTAACAATGAAGACGGGAGTGATGCAAACGACGGAGGAGAAGGAGCGGGAGACGGAGAAGCTGTGCCCGCGGTTGAACAAAAGGATCGCCTGGATGCTCGTCGTATACTGACCCCACTGGATTTTGAACGGATCGAATTGCTGAAGAAAGAGCGCGATGCAGCTCTAAAGGACCCGAAGTCGCGCAGCAAGCGCAAGGCTGAGGAAGATGCTGCTAAGGCTAGCTCGGATGCTACAAAGGTCAACCCAACTGATCTGGAGGGGTACTCGAAGAAGAAGCGCATGACTCAGGAAGAGCGTCTGCGCGTTGTGCTGGAAGGACGTGAGGACTTCAAGCACAAGCGCTCAGGTGGCGGTACAACCAACACGGAGAAGAAGCGCCTCAAGCATTTTATGATGATCAAGAAAAGCAAGTCTGTGCAATCGAAGGTATTGGTGTCGGCCCGCCAGATTCAACACCAAAAGAACCGCGTCGTGAAGAAGATTCTGAAGCACGACGCGAAGAAGCGTCGCAAGATTTAGAAAGGTTAGTGAGTCGTAATGCATTTTATACATCTTGTCTCGAACCGGATCCAGTTTTTTTTAAAGTTTAAAAAAGTGTTGCGTGACTTTCGGAAAGGAATTGAGCCATGCTTCGTAGCAATGTTTAGCTGCCCCAAGCCGCGGAATTACAACTGGTTGCGTTATGTCTAGCTGCCAGTAACCTCACGATTCCTCGACAAAGTTCCATCCGACAGTTCGTAAGGTTCCGGTCATGGCACTCGCATCTTGGGCTTCAACGATGAACCTGACCACTTCAGGTTGAGACCCTTGTTGTTTCAAAAGTTCCTCGCTCGTCCACGATTGCAACACGATTTTCTTGTGGAGAGGTACCGGAACCAACTCCTCGCTAAACATGCAGCTGCACATCAGAGGCAGCGCTGGCACTCGTGCATGCTGCTGCAGCATACCAGTCGCACGAGCAAGCATCCACATCAGCGGGACTGCATCAGCCTTGGAGGAACCATCGCCAGCCAAGCCCACAACACTAACATCCTCAAACTCAGATAAGTTACGTGAGGAGCATTGAAAGGATTCCACAACATGGTTCGAAGTTGCACGTGCCGCAATTCCATCATCCTGAGTGAATGAAGACTGTGATATCGGGACCAAGAGAGTTTCTTGTTTGAACGGGACCGAGAACCATGTGACCGACTGCCACAGGGTGCCCTGGCTATCGAATAGGTCTGTTTGAACCGTAAATTCGATTTCTGAGTCGAGGAAGCGCTTCTCAGTTAGAACCATAACACACTGCGCATAAAGACATTCGCTCATATGTTAGCATAAAGACCCGGCGTGATAAAATGATCAACTCTGAAGCGTTAGCCGTATACGCACCGTCAGCTCGGGCGGCGGCGCTGTCTCTTCGCCTTGAGA
Source organism: Phytophthora fragariaefolia (assembly GCA_030267785.1). Taxonomy (NCBI): domain Eukaryota; phylum Oomycota; class Peronosporomycetes; order Peronosporales; family Peronosporaceae; genus Phytophthora; species Phytophthora fragariaefolia. The sequence goes on along the minus strand of BSXT01000408.1, from coordinate 3,214 downwards.
GGGAAAGCTCATGTCGAGCGGCCGGAGCTGGACGACAGTTAGTGCCTTCAGACGAAGATCGCGTACACTAGCCGGAAAGTTCGAGTTACCCAGTAGCTGCAGAAATAAACTCCCCACTGCCACCTGTGGAAACATGAAGGGCAATTGCTCTAGCGCTAGCTTCGGCAGACTCAGCGAGGTGGCGAGCTTGGCAAAATCCGCCGACAGCAACGCAAAAGGGCACTGAAGCGTTATACGCGGGCATGGACTTCGTAAAATCGAGGTGCGCCAACCTCGGCGCGTAAACGGCGATAGCCAGCAGCGCCAGCGAAACTCTTTCGTGCCTAGGTCCGCAGGAGCTGGTAGAGCAGCGTAACTACACGTAGTAGCCCGAGGAGCAGTGTTAAGGCAAAGATTGACAGATAAAACCATAGACAGCTCATACCTCTGTACCACGTCGTGCTCCCAGGTAATGGCAACGAATGCCACGAGCAGCGTTACCGCCACAAGCACCAGCGCCAACACTCCAACAAACACCAACATGACGCGAGCCCACGAATTTGCCGAATGGCCTAGTCTTTCTAATACATGTACTATACAGAAATTTTTCTATTTCTATTGTCAGCGTTGAAATTCCAGTTCCAGTCAGAAGATGCCATCTGTCTTTCTGGTAGCGACTACATGGAATACATGTATACGGTACCGGCGAAATCATCCGCCTCCAGCTGCAGGAACTGGGTCTGAAGGTGAAAAGTGCGTAAGAAAAACACTTTTAGTGTTTCTCACGGTTCGGAGGTTTGCAGGATGCAGGCAGGTTTGACTAGCCAATCATGGTTACCAGTCTGTACCAAATCTATTGATATGTACCACTGTTTAGCTTGTTCCTAAACTACAGATTTCGCCCTCACTTCTGACACCGTGATCAACTGATAACCTTCTAGTCATTTATAATATTAATTTATGCAGGAACGTTTCGCGCCTTCACGTTTTTGAAAATCGCGTGACGTCGGGTGCAAGGGATCTCAGTCAACTAAACGGGTGGCTCACTTCGCAATTCACTCCAAGCAGCTCAAGCCCCCCCCCCCACACGCGCGCGCACCTCCAAGACGCCATGGCCCGCTGGATGACAATCAGCCAGAAGCGGCAGATCATTGCCAAGTCGCGTGCGTGCCCCTCCATGACTCACGTCGACCTTGCAGATTGGGCGGCGGAGGCGTTCCAGCTGCCAAGGAAGCCAGCTCGTCCGACTATCAGTGCTATACTCAGCAACGCTACCTGCATACTGAGTAAGAGCTATGGCGACGGAAAGCGGCGGAAGCCCCTCAAGGTGGTGTCGGCACGGATGGAGCGTCGCCTGGCGCTATGGATCCAAGAATACGAGGACTAGAACGTCTATCTATCTCGCCAGCTGATCAAGACGATGGCTCGCGATCTACAAGTTGAGCTTTGTGATGCCTGGGATCTGGGCCTCTCGGATGGGTGGCTTACGCGTTTCCTCCGCCGCCATGGCTTGAAGTCTCGCAAACTTCACGGGGAACCTGCATCCTCTAGTCCTAAGGTGGTTCATGAAGGACTTCAGAGCCTCCAGAAAGTGACGGATCTGTACTCCCCGTCGGACGTTTACAACATGGATGAAACGGGCCTGTGCTACGCAATGACACCGGTCCGTTCCATCTGCTCGAAGAACATGCGGGGCGTGAAGAAGAACAAGACCAGGATCACGCTCGCGCTTACTTCAAATACAGATGGCTCGGACACGTTGCCGATTTTGTTGTTGGGGCGAGCAGCGAAACCCCGTTGCTTCGGCGGCAGGACGCCCGCGGAGTGTGGCTTTCACTACAAAAACAGCTCGAAGGCGTGGATGAATGGAGCCGTCTACCGAGATTGGCTACGCGCGCTAGACCGCGATATGCGCGCGGCGGGCCGTCACATTCTACTGCTCCTTGACAATGCCTCGTCACACAGCAGTGGGGAGCTCGCACTCACCAATGTACGAGTGCACAAGCTCCCCCCAAACACGACGGTCTACCTGCCGATGGACGCTGGAATTATCGCGACGTTCAAGCAGCATTATCGGCGCAAGCAACTGGAATGGGTTTTCCGCAAGATCAAGCGCCGCGAGAAGATAGACAAGGACGCCTACATCGTCGACCAGCGGCAAGCTATGGAGTGGAGCGAGGCTATTTGGGGGGACATGCCAAAAACCCAAACGATGCACAACTGCTTCCACCGCTCCGGCGTTATTTTCAACGGCGTTGACGAGCGCTCGTCCTGCAGCTACGGGGACGATGTAAAGGTCGACGAGGTCATTTTGCGCACGTCTCAATTTCACTTGTAGAAATGTGTGATATTCCTTAAATAAATATACTTTGAGAAACCCACAGTGGTACCCGAGGTCAGAAGTGAGGGCGAAATCGGTGTAGGAAGACTAGTTTCACTATGGCCAGATTCTTCAGATCGATCGAGAGCTGGCAGAAATGAGACAGTAGTAGCAGAGCACTTCATGCACCGCGGAAGTTGTCCCTCCCGCGCCAGCTTCGACTTCGATATGTGTCGAATCTTGAATGTGTTGCCACCGCCAGCAGCATCACAATCGTCCATCACGCATTGGAGCGTCAAGAAGCCCGCGTCCAGTGTCGCCGGCGGCAGCTCGCCCAGCGCCACCTTCACGTTGGCCACCAGGTCGTCAAGGGTGTGGGCAGCCATTCGCTCTGTGGTGTCGAGATTCCGTCAAGAAAGCTCGTCGCTGTGCGCCAGTTGAATGCGCCAGGGAGTTATCGGACCAATCTCAACCCAACTGGATAGCCGCTGATTGGCTGAGAGGGCCAGTGACGACACGACGTCACCGTCACATCTGTTTTTAGTGCACCACATCACTGAGACAGGGCGTAACAGCCGGAATCCAGCAAGGAGAAGGGGCGTATTTTGAGTCGTCGCTGTCAGGACTTATTGACAGCGACATTTCAACTTGCAGTTGAGTTATCGTCAGGGGTCGCCGACTATTAGGACAGTCGCGGGAGTTCCAAAACGGACACATTTATACTTGATATTTGTATAGGACATTAGGAAAAAGAAGATATATTAGGATAGCCTTCGGGCATTAATAAATATAACAGCTTTTCCTCTCAACTACTCAAGGGCGACGTTCGGCATCCGGTAAGTTCCCGTTTGCGTCTGGATAAACCTGGTCGGGAGGATCATGCCTGTCGGTGGATACTGCTACTAGTATTGTGTT